>JNEK01002772.1:0-10597 GCA_000697295.1 Mucor indicus B7402
TGGCATTTCTTCTGTTAGCACGCTTGACCATAAGGTCATTGGCACTTGGCTTGACGTGTCCTTTAAATATAGTAGGTTTGACTTTTCCCATTTTTTCAGCTGATAAATTCTAATAAAATAATATAAAAATAGAAGGAAGGCAAAACTGTTATACACAAACATTGGAGTTTAAATGTTGGTACCAGTCACCAAGATCATGATTATTTAAACCCAAATGTCAAGATTGTCTGTCGCGACTGACTTCGAGTGGAGTTTTTAATAAAAATCGCGCCGATAATACCAATTCCTTTCACATAAAAGCATGTTCATCCACAAACTGGAAGACGGGATAATGGTGTTGATTATCAAAGAAAATAGCTTGTATATTGAATGAACACAACAAGAAAAGCCACAGATATATATGTCGTGCCTTAATTGAGTCTTCACTTTGAATAGAAGATCACGACATCAATTCGCCTTTGAAATTTTAAGGAAAATCAGGTTTTGTTATTTGATTTATTCATTACATAACCTTGCAACGTTTATTCAGAATTAGCTGGGAATTCCAAAAAGGGGATCAACTAGTAACCACTATGTCAATAGCTTGATCTAAAGGCTTTAACCTATGGCTACTTCTGCTGATCGTCGTACATGTCTGTAGTACTAATTTCTCTGTTGGAGGTTATGTTCTCAAACCCTGCAACCTTTGTCTTTTTTACTCGATTTGTAGAGAACATAACGCTCAATTAATATCTAAATCGATACAATTCATTGCACACACAAGATCGTTGTAGTCATTTACCTCATGCTATTCAATATTGTGACTGGTTTATTTTTTTCATTTTAAGATTCAGCTGATAGAAAATTTATGGACCACGAAATCGCTTACTTAGGCTGAAAAATTGGACGGTAAATTTAATTTTTGTCGCTTATAAACGAGGAATAATGGCGATACGTAGTGTTCCTAAATCGATTTCACTCTCATTCTCCTTTTCAAACAGTGACTTCAAACATTGCAATATTTCCTTCCTATTCAAAGACCTACAACTCGTATCTTGGAACGATTTTGATAAACTGGTAGTAGAAATCAAGAATAATCGGACAAAAACGTTAACTGACCAGCAAGCATTTGAAAAATGAAGAAAAGCTTCTGAAACTATTCAAACGAATTTTCGTAGAAACGTAACTGTTGCCTCATATGCGAGAAAAATGACAGAAAATCTTGATGGCGAGAACAGAATCACTGAACTCCTGGCAGCTCAACATCAAAAAAAATTGAAGCGTTTGAACAATCAGGAGAAACACACAAAAGAAGGCGTAAAAAAAAAAAAAAAACAGCGTATTGAAAAGTCTCAAGAAATGTAGACACAACAGATCGATCACTAAAGTCTATCATATGTTTCAAGTCCTCAAATACCTACATCTAAAAGTATATCAATTAAAAAGAGTTGTTTTCAGTGAAGGAAAACGTTTACACGATTCATACAAACAAAGCAATAAGTTAGAACCTAAAGAAAGGCACCGGATGGCTGCAGGTCTCTCTGCGATTCTCGATTTACCATATATGACAATAGTAACACACAGGCTTTTCTATTTGATAAAGATGATTGGGCAACAATTAAAACGTGCTACTTAAAGAAGCACAAAATTGAACCCACCACCCCTTGAAGATTGGGTAACATATAAATGGAACTATGTCAATGAACAAGGCGTCCTAAAAGGTGATACTGTATAATTTATTTCCATCTAAGTTGTTTATAATTATGTTTTTTAGCAAAGTTATCGGGTTAGATTTGTTTTTTTGAAGGTCTAAAAGATCAGCGGTAATTTAAAATTTTAGCAGTGGCTACAGTGGGGGAGAGGAGAATTTGAAATGGTACTTTTAGCGTCACATGAAATTGAAGTTCCGGTTTGCTATTGTTACACACGTTGACATTACTTAATAAAGTAGGACACCTTCATCATTCTTAGCTTTTTATCATAATTTATTTATAAAATGGTTGCTTAAACAAAAGAGCTAAAGCGTTTAAAAATCAAGATAGAAGTGCTACCGGAACATTTGGAAGCTCCAGAAACAGCACTACAGAAGAAGATTGGCAAGTTTGGCAGTTAGACACCCAAGTTGCTATCTACATCAATGATAATGAAAGTAACTCTGCTACTATTAAAGTTGCTCAAGAGACAAAAAAAATCAAAGAAGTGCTTGTCGATGATGGGTCCCACAACAAAGGAAAGCGAGGACGATATCAAAATAATTCTGTCACGACTAAATGGAGACGCGATAATGAAAGTAAGAAAGTTGATTCAAAGCAAACATTGTTTAGATTTGGATTCACTTTATCATCATCAATAGTAGAGGCCGAGGTGAGAGTTGCTCATACTAAGAAAGAACTAGATGCTATCAAGAACATTTACAAAAACGTACAAGCATTCACCACTCCAATAATGAATTTGAAGTCGCAAGGCAGCAGTGTTCAATCATACAATTTTGTTGGCTACCTTTCAGTTCAATACTACTTCGCAAGAAGACTGGATGGGTTCAACAAGGGTGAATCATCAAAGAAGGCAGCCCTTGATTATTGGCCGAACAACTCCACTAATATAAGAGCTAGAACAATAGTCAAATGGGCAAAGGAGTTTATAGAATACAGCAGACTATCAGATCACAGCCATGGCGGTCACACAAAAAGAGAATCATTTTCAAGCGACAATGATGTTAAAGCAGCTGTTTTGGATATGATCCGCAAAACAAAGCCTGCAGAACGATCTTTAATTTACATCCAGAAGAGAATAGAAGAAGATGTTGTACCAGCCATTCTCGGTACTACAGGAAGCGTCTCAATTCCAACTATAAGTAATTACCTATATGAATGGGGCTACTCTTATAGAAAAAACAAGCGAGCTATATTCTTCGACGGACATGAAAGAGAAAACGTTGTCGAATATAGAAGTATTTGGAGTAAAAGAATGGTTCAATACATGTCAAAATCAGACTTTTACGTTAAGGATAATACCAATATTGTCATCGAGCCATTGCTATCCCCTGATGAGTCGAAAATAGTTTTCGTAACGCATGACGAATCAACATTCTATGCAAATGATGGGAAAAACGACTTGTGGTTGGCTGAAGGTGAAAATTACCTTCGAAAAAAGGGTGCAGGTCAATCGATTATGGTAAGCGAATTTCAATGTCCCTGCCTTGGTACGATGAGAATTAGGGGCTGGACTTCACGAAGACTGTTTAAAGCAGGCGGTGATTGAGATGGTTGGTGGACCAGCGAGAATATGAAAGAGCAACTGGAAGAAGATGCAATTAAGCTCTTTGAGCTCCTTCAACCTGGGTGTGGAGCTGTTTTTCTTTTTGATAATAGCTCGAATCACGGAGCCTATGCTAAGGATGCGTTGGTTGCGTCTCGTATAACCTTGAATGAAAAGCCATGGCCCTCCACCGAGAAATACCAGTTTCATGATACTGTTGTCACGCTTTCAAATGGCGAAGTCTTAAACCAAACCTTCTTTTATGATAAGGTTGTGAAAGAAGGGAAGACAGGTGTCGTATTTGAAGATAGCTGTTAGACTCATATTTAACAAAAACATACAACTTATAATACCTTTATAATATAAAGTTACAATACCAATAAGATGACCAATAGAAATACTTTTCCCTCAAAGAACACTAAAATAAACATAATCAAGACAAATCTACAAAAAAAGATAAACCTCTGTGAGAAAAACAATATTCTTTATGATGACTCATAAAGAAAATACACGAAAAGAAAGAGGAACAATACTAAATAGAACATTTAGTGTCACTACCTAGTAACAATAGAACTTTAGTGTACCTGTAAACAGTGTTGTACAATTTCAATCAAACATGGTTACATAAAAGTACGCATTAGAATTCTTACACATACAAAGTAACCAGACATTGATGACAATTAAAAAATGATTATCATTAAAAAGTATCTGAAATGTTAATGACTCTTTATGTGAGAGTAGCTAACTCACATAAAAGACTCAGAACAAGTTATTAACAATTCAGGCTATGCTAAGGATCATTCATAAGAACTATACGACGTTAAGTGTGTAGTTGGATTAGTATATACAATAAAGGTATATAAGGATCCACAACTAAGCTCAAATAGTAGGCAATATAGCTATTCCCTGGCTTAGTCATGATAAAAGTAAGAGTATAGACTACTTGTATCATGAGAAACTGTTCTGATACCATCCGTACAACACGCGAATGATCTTACTTTAATCTATATTTATTCTCGTTAAACAATAGTTTAGCAGCTTTACGTGCATTGCTCACGCCTGCCCAAAAGTATTGGATAATAAATATTGATTGCACGACCATTAATTAGTATGAGCCATAGAATATGAGAATCAATTCTAACGAGTAGACAATCATATTCTATAAGGAGTAACTTCGTTCATTTATAGTAATAACACGCCAGTTCACAAGAGATATCACTACTAATATTACTAGATAGCAAGAGTAGTATAAATAGGTTGCATAAGTTCACAACTAATTGGAAGGACAGTTTTTATTTTTATTTTGATTGATTCGAAAGAAAAAGACTTCATATTGATTCCCATTGTAATTTCATTTTTATTTTTAATTATTGATCGTAAATACCACAACAGGAACAAAAACTGTTAGATATTTTAAAGGTACGTTAGTTATTGGAGGACACAGTTCGCATATTTGTCAATTAAAAAGGTTCTTTATTATAGAAATTAGAAGAATACTAGAAGAGCGAAGCAAATGACTTTATGATTTAGAGGGTAAGCCTTGGAAGTTAAATTGTGGAAATCCTTTTGCTGGGAAATTATGTTGCGCTCGCCACTTTTTAGAAACTCGCCCAGACTTCAAAAATCAGAAGATGATGGCTTTGCAAGAAGTAGTGGAATCAGTGGGTCACATATTTAAATTGTATCCGAAGTATCGCTGCGAGTGTAACTGGATTGAGATGTATTTGGGTGCAGCAAAACGAGAAGCTCGCATCAAGTGTGACTATACGTTTAAATCACTGGATGCCAACATAAACACTTTCCTTGACAATGCTAGTGATACCAAGCAAATTCGCAGATATTTCCAGCATTGCATGAATTATGTAGACGCTTACAGTCAATCTGAAAACGGCTATAAAGTTTCGAAAGACGTTTTAAAATTCGTAACTAAAAAGTATATGTTGTGTTGCAGGTAAGTTAAACAAAAAGGAATTCAGAAAGTACGTGAGAATCCCTTAGGGGTGTAAAAGTTTATTTAACTTAACAATAAAGTGAAGAGAACTAAGATATTCTAACTAAGGCTATTTATACTAAATGGAATTGCGGTATCTAATTGTTGATTAGTCAAGCTTGATTATCATGAGAAAGTGGGTACTATTGTCTTTGACATCTTTCATCTATTTTTCCCTTTGATTAGTGATCTACTTTAATTTACTGTAATTCGGATTGGTTATTTTCTGTGTCCGGTGTAATTGTCCTTTAATTACCCTTTATCGTGAATAGATGAATACAGTGTTAGCTATCGTATTAACGAAGCTTCTAATAGCTTCTAGATATAGTTTATTTCATATATAAAAGATCTAATAGGAATAAGCTGTTCGCACTAACATTATATTACTAACTTCTTTATTTCTGTATCACGTAAGTGTATTCCCTTTTTTGGATATACTTCTTTACTTTGATCTTTCTATAATTTTCATTATGTAATAAAATGATATGTGTTTACAACAGTATATGTCTCACAGAAAAGTCACTGAAAAACTTGACCAAATATAACAATTCCATTTACTTAAAACGCAAAATAAAGCATAACTTTCTTCCTATTTTTGAAGTGTTTGCCTGAAGTACTACTTTCCGTCTGATTAGTGATGACATTCAGGATCTTGAAAAAAAAAATACACATTACAATTGCCATTTCAAAAAATGAAAAATTTGAGAAGAAAATAAGGTTTTGCTGCTTTAAAATTTTATGCACGTTAACAGCTATCTTTAAATACGACAAAATCCACCTGTTCCGTTATCGTTAGACTTGAAAGTAAAAGCATTTGAACCTTTTTCACATGTCATCTTGGACTACATCAATCTACCTCTGACAAGTAGAGGAAATAATGCTGCGTTGATGATTTTAGACAAATGTACTGGTTAGCTTGAATGTAAGCCTACGCCGTCTCAAAGTTCTAGTTTTACATGTATTTCTCTATTCAAATGGATCTGCCAATATGGACTCATGGTACAAGTTCATGTAGATAATGGAACGCATTTCAATGCTGAAGAGGTGAAGGTCATGATGATGGCGAATTATGGTATCCAAATTCGATATGGTGTTCCTTACCACCCGCAAGGACAAGAGAAGGTAGAGAGAGCAAACCATGTTCTGAAGACGATTATGTAAAGAAGTTAGTATGGAGCTATCTACAAGATTGGGATACTTGGCTTCCGGCTGTCGTCTATGTCATGCGCACCATTAAAAGAAACGATCATGGTTACTCAGCTTTTAATTTATTAGTGTATGGTAGACAGCCGAGATCTACTGGAGAAGAGGGTGATGTGGCTTTCGAGGTGGAAGTTGATGAAGAGCAGATGTTGATTGAACGAATACAAGAAGTTGTCAAACTAAACGAAATCATTATTCCAAAAGCAGACAGAAACATAATGAAATATAAAGCCAAGATGATTGAGCGGCATAATCAAAAGTCAAAGCTTAACAAGTTTAGAATCAACGATTTGGTTATGGTCTTGGAGCGAAGCAATAACGATAAAGCCGTTGCCTTGTTGACTAGATGGACTGGTCCGTTCCAAATTGCTGACATTGTGGGGAAAGATATTTACGTTGTTAAAGACGGTGAATTGCGTTTCCCTTATGCCTATCATGCGAATCAGTTGAAGCTTTATAAATCTCGGCCTAAGTTGTCTACTTCTTTGAAATATTACGTCAAGAAATAAACTATGTGCGCTTTATCTATGTGTCCGTTCCTTTACTGTATTTCTTTCTGTAATATTGGGGATGTAATGTAGTGAAGTAGAACTGTCTGTCCGAGCCGATTATGTCTCTTCTATAATTTTCTATGCCCGAGATCACTCCAGTCCTTTTATAAAGCCTACTGTTAAGTTATATTATGTACCAGGTGGAGTATTACAACGTACTAACCAGCCTCTCTATTTAGATTATGAGTTATATTTTTAATAAAAATTACACCTTTTTTACCATCAGAAATTATTTTAGTCAATTGTCCGTTTTGCGTCTTGGAAGTTGATATTATAGTCAAGAAAGGAAAAGGATATAAAGATTTATTTAAAGCACTAGGTAATTAGATCCCAGCACAACAGTACAATCTCTTTCTCTAATAAAGTAACGTCACACAGCCTTTCTCATTTCAAAACAGTTCTTCTGAGTTTTCGAGTGTGGTGAATTGTGGGGCCCCAACGGACACAAATTTGTAGGGCCCCACTACAGACACCCCTCCGATTTTGGGGGGCCTTATAAGATGATAAGCCACTTTAAGGTACATATTTTTTTAAAACCTTCTATAATTTGGTTGTAGTTTTCTTTTTTTACACTGAATCTCGATCATGTCAGAAGAAAATCAATTTAAGCAATTTCTGGGAGGACAAAGATACAGGGAAAATCACACTGTCATCATCCTCATCAGCTTCATTAAACTTCAGTGATTTTAACTTGGACATTAGTTGGGCTTTAACAAAGCTTAATCAGAAAACGCTTTCAAAAGGAACGAAAGTCTACAACAAAACTTGCCTTGGATATGTTCATTGTAAGAATAGCAGCTGCCTCTTTTTTAATAAGGCTATTCGTCCTAAAAGTAACTTAACACGAATTTCAACACAACACTGTATGCATTGCAATAAGCTTGTTCAACACACACCTTGCCCTGCTAAAGATAAATTCGTCATTAATAGAAGTACCTGCGAAATGGAGTGTGATGGTTCTCATAATCACGACAAATACCTGACCGCTTACCTATCTGCAGAGGAGAAAAAGGAGTTTTCTAACAGAGTTAAATCCGATCCTTTGACTACCCCAAAGAAGATGGTAGCTGGGATTTCCTCCTAAACTGGCGAAAACTTAGAGTCAGTAAGAAAAATTTACCCAATATTGGGTAATAAAGACCGAACCAAGTATGAGTTGAGACGAGTCAGAGAACAGTCCTTACCAATAAGGTCAAAAAACTTTCTTGGCGAATTAGGGGAGATCATGACCGAAGAAATTAAAGGCTACGTAGTCCATGCTCAAGTTTCAGCTCTTAGTAATTTCATTGTTGCCTTTACATCGCCCTCAATGCAAAAATATGATCTTCCCTTCGAAAAATTTCCAATTGTTACTGACGTGACATACAAAGCAATCAACGGTAATAACAGGTATCTCTGTTCGTCTGTAATTTTTGTACCAGAAATCAGAAAGAGTATTGTCTTTTTTCAAGCAATAATCTGTGGTTTATCAATGCAGTATTTTACTGAATACTTTGTTTTGCTTTTTAACACTTTTAAGCTGTCAAAGAACAACTTCCTCGGTGTTTTGATGGATTTTTCGGCTGCACAACGCCAAGGGTTTCTGTGCGCATTTAACAAAGTGTTTAATAACAACAACAATCGGTGGAGGAACGACAGAAGAAGTACAAGAAGCACAGGGATACTTGAAAGGATGTTATATGCACTGGATGCAAAGCGTAAACCGTATTGCATGTAATCACGCAGTAGTGCCTATTGGAGAAAAGAGAACCTTTTTGTCCCTAGCTTACACTTTGAGAGATAGCGGAAGTGTTACTTCTTTTCAGAAGGCTGTTTCTCAGCTACTGGAGAAATTCCCGGCCTGTGATCCTTGGCTTTCGTGGTGGATGCAGCCAACTGTTAAATCGATGATATTTAGATGCGGCAGCCTCATGAAGCATTCTTTGAGAGATCATCGAAGCAGAACAACAAACTCTGTCGAAGCCTTCCATAACATGTTCTACAAGACCGCACTTATAGGTGAATACACCTCGCTAGGTTCAGCAATCAGACAGATTTTAAGAGTTTGTCAATGTGATGGAGATACTTTGGCACAGTATTATGAAGAAGGTGTAAGTCCCTCCTATGTCCCAAAAAAAGCCAAGTTGCGTAAGTCCAAAAAAAAGCTGACAGACTATTACAAGATCAGTGATGGAAGAGCTCCTGATACGACTAAAGCTTTGTTTGAGGACAATCCGGAATACAAGATAAAGAAAAAAGGAATTAGATGAGAATTATTTTAAAAACTTAGAGAAACTCAAAAAAGACCTCTGGGACTCCAGACAAAGAAAATCTCCAGACGACGATCCTAAAACCGCTGAAGTAAATTTTGATGAAATCGCAGAAAAAGAAGAAGTACAATGTTTTGGTGATATGGTTCGTGACGAACCTGACCTTATTTACGATAAAAGCTTGCCAAAAGAATTTATTATCAAATGTAACTCTCTTTCTGATGACTTTACCTTGAATGAATTACCAGGTGTTTTTAATGAGAAAAAACAAGCCCATGTCGAAGCAGAGAAAGAAAGGAGAAGAAAAAACAATGAAGATAAGGAGGAAGAATACGAAGAGTCAGATGCTTCTAAAGTTCAAGTAAACCAGAGCCCTGAAGCTGTCATGAACTAAAGTCATATATTTCTGCCTTGGTCTAGAATCACATCACATATGTTGTAAACACATAAGTCTGAGTTATATAATATCGAAATAAACAGTCATTCAAATGAAAGCTGTATAAACCGGAAAACACGATAAAGGTGATTCAAAGTTAAAGGTGTTAGTAATAAGGTCTTAAGTGATCTCAGCGTATGCCCACAGAGTTAATTATATCTTTATTGATAATATTACAATATTATACATGTATAGAGAGTCATTGAATATCATACTGCTAGCAAGGTTATTATATCCTCATCGTTGTTTAAAAGGATTATTTTAGTTCAAGTAACACTAATAACGCTATAGCCAATTAAGCTCTGATCTGCTGTCAAAAGTACAATGACAGATCATATACTTTTATCCTGAAAGATTAGATGGGGCAAGTACCATCTAATCATACCCTGCTCTACCCCAAGTAACTACTAACTACAAACACAGTTCAATTCCAGTTCATATAAATAGTTTTAGTTTTATTTAGTCTTTTGTTCTTGACTTTATACTTAGTATAACTTTATAATAAACTTTACAAACCCTAAGGGATTCTCACTCACTCTTTGTCCCTTCCTCGTATTGTTTATTATTACCATTTACAACAACATATACTCATTTACTGTTGTTTACCCCTGAATTGTTCTAGACTCTCCCCCAAGTACCCCCAAATAGCAATATATATTACTATTGTCTAGATTCTGTCAACCAAAGGTCGAGATCAATTATCTAGAATCACATTCTAGATCCTTTATAGCTATTATTTTATATATTATTACATTTGGTCTTTCGTGAAAACTCATGGCCTAGACCTGGATTGAAAAAGTGTAAAATGGCCAGGATTTTTCATATAAATTGCTTTTCTTTCGTCAGTTATATTATCAATTTTATTACCAATAAATTAGTACCTTAATATAAAAGGAAGTTTATTCTTTGAATCCCTGTCTCTTGGTTCCTT
>JNEK01002773.1:0-19288 GCA_000697295.1 Mucor indicus B7402
GAGAGTGATCTTGGGATTTGAGTGTATATTCCATCAACTTATTTCTCCAATCAATGTATTCAGTTTGTTGGCATTGATAACCATAGGTAGTTAAAGCCTTAAACATATCATTGTAAGTAAAACCAAGAGGATGTGTCACTTGAAGGACACCCAATTGAGTTGATTGTTGATCGTGATAAGCAGCACCAGCAACAACAGAGGCGACATAGTCTACAGAACAACAATTGACATCATTGGACATAGCAGGAACATAACCTAATTCAACACAACCCTTTAACAAACGCCAGATGAAATCGTCTGTGTTAGTAACACCGCTTCGAGAATCACCCAAGATATAGCCAGGACGAATGATAGTGGCAGGCATACCTCTCTTTCTAGCTTCCAAAATTAACTTTTCAGCCACCCATTTACTTTGTCCGTAACCGTTTTCAAGACCCACACGACCGTTTTCAAGATCGTCGTTTTCGGAAACAATAGCGCCACTATCAATATAAGGAGCAGCATCAAGAACAGAGGTAGATGAGACAAAGTGGAAGGATTTTTGATGACTTTCTGTGGCTAAGCGCATTGCCCAAAGTGTACCAATGACGTTGGGGGCACGTAATTGTTGATAAGGGTAGACCCAATGAACAAGAGCACCATTGTGAACGACTGAATTAGCTTCTTGAGCACAGCGTGTCCAATCTTCATCTGACAATCCAAGTCGATCGCTAGCCAAATCACCACAGACAGCTTCAATACGGCTCTCCCATTCGTCTTTCCATACTAAATGGTCTACAGCAGCCTTCTTGACACGTTGAGCAGCGGTAGTGGCGTCCTTAGCACGAACAATACAAATGACTTTCTTGGTATTGGGGTAATGGAGCAGCTTATCGAGGATAAAGGCACCCAAGAAACCAGTACTACCTGTCAAAATAAAAGTATGACCACCAGAAGTAGGTGCCTCCAAGGGAGCATAGGTGGCAGAGAGGAATTCCTTAGCCAAAAGTTCAACATCAGCAGCGTAATCTACGACTTCTTTCTTCTTTTCATTTTCAGCGTTGTTATGCTTTTCTAAATCACTTTCAATCAAGTCTTCACCAGATTGCAACTTGGCCACTTCACGAGCGAGTCCTGCAATTGTAGGTTCGGCAAAAACGAGACCAAGAGGGCAGTCGACTTGGAACTTTTGGCGAATCTCAAAGACGAGACGCGTGGCAATCAAAGAATGACCACCAATGTCAAAGAAGTTTTCAGTCAAGCCAATGATGGGTTCAGATGCAGGAAGAAGAGATTTCCAAATACCATGAATGATGGCCTCATTCTTGTTCATTTCAGGAAGATCAGCAGAAGACTCGGTGGTTTTCTTGTTGAATTGGGCGGTATCAGGGAAAGGAAGAGCGTTCTTATCAACTTTACCGTTTGGTGTCAAAGGCATACGGATTAAGGGGACGAAGACAGATGGAATAGCATATGTAGGTAACTTTTGCTTCAAATAGTCCCGAATGTTCTTGATCAGTCTGCGGAAATGACGATTGGAAAAGATTGTGGTATGATCATCATCGTCTTCCTCTTCAGTTGCACTTGCGAAATCACCATCAGCAACGTGGGGTACAAAATAAGCCACAAGTGTTTGTTCTTCGTTCTTGTCACGACGTACGAGAGTGACGTTTTCACGTACATAGGGATGTTGCGACAAGTGAGTATCGATTTCACCAAGTTCAATACGGAAACCACGAATCTTGACTTGATCGTCAGCACGACCTGTACACTCAACGTTTCCATCAGGGCGATAACGACCTAAGTCACCAGAACGATACATACGATCACGTTTGCCCTTGTAAAATTCTTTCCATGCATCACCTTCCACGCAAGATTCGTCAACGTTGTCATCTTCACAAGCATTAGGTACAAACCAGTTAGGAATAAATTTTTCAGCAGTGGCTTCAGGTAAACGAAGGTAGCCCTCAGCAAGGCCAGGTGCACGTACATAGATTTCACCAATTTCACCAACACCGCACATCTTGGTACGATCATGGCGGTTAACAACCAAAAGTTGGACATTAACCATACCTTTACCTGCAGCAATAACTTCTTTTTGAGAACTCAAGAAGGCAGGGTGAGAGGAGCGAGCAGGGACAATGAAATGAGATACAGAACGTTGAGTTTCAGTTGTACCATACATGTTGATGACAGCAACATTAGGAGCATACTTTTGAATACGAGCAGCATCGCGCTTAGTCAAGATATCACCAACGAAAAAGGCATTCTTCAAGGTGGGGATTTCAACTTGAGCATGTGACGACAAGAGTTGACCCATGGCAGGTGTTAAGTGAGTTACGGTGACTTGTGACCTATTCATCCAATCAGCCAAGCGACCGGGAATACCAATATCTTCAGCAGTAGGAATGTGCAATTCGGAGCCCAAGAAAAGAGGTGTAAATATATCACGTTGAATAGGGTCATGCGCGATACCGGACAGCATGGTGAATTTGTCATTGCTAGAAATACCAAAAGTTTCCGCCATCCAAGGATAGAAGTGAGTCAAAGAAAAGTGACGGCCACGCACACCCTTGGGAATGCCTGTACTACCACTAGTGAAGCTCAATGTACCAATACTGTCAGGACCAATGACAACACCGACGTCTTGAGATGCTTTACTCAGAGCATTTGCAAGCACATCCTCGCCCCCCACATTACCAGATAATTGACCATCCTTACTAATCTTAAGACTGGGAATTTCACAAATAATATCTTGCTCATTCTTGATGTAGTCGCGGACAGAGTCAGCAATGCTGCCAGCTTCTCTTAGCACAATTAAACCACGAGGCTTGGCAACAGAAAGATAGATTTCTTGACGAGCAGGAGGATAAGCAGGATCTGCATAATTAAAAGACATACACAAAATAAATATTTATACCAAATCATATTGAGTCCACTTACCAATCACACTGAAGGTAGCACCAGCTTTGAGAACACCCATGATAGCAATGACAAGGTCAACGCCTCTGAAAGCATAAATCATCACTACATCTTCCCTTTGAATACCGTTGTCGAGGAGATAATGTGCCACAGTATTGGATGCATAATGTATTTGTTCGTAAGTATAAATAGTTTTGGTTTCGGAGGCGTCTGATGATTCAACAATACATGTTCTTTCTGGGTGCTTTCTAGCGTTGGAAGCAAAGATATCAGTGATGGCGCCTCTCCATTGAGACCAATGTAAGTCAGAGGTAGGGTCGGGCAAAGGTGATCCTTCTACACCAGAGTCTGATAATGGAATTTGACCTACAGCGAGATTTTGATTTCCATTTTCAAGAATGGTGACCAATTGGGAAAAGATATATTCGATACGCTTTTGAGAGAACAAGATTTGATTATAGATGACACGTATGGAAACAGGACGAAGGAAAGAAGTTCTGAGAGAAGCAGAGGGTTGAGGAGAAGTAACAAAGACGGTTAAATCGGAACTTGCAGATGTGTTAGAAAGATGTTGCTCAGAAGGTGTATCAATATCATTATAGAAACGAACACGACATAATGGGCGCCTACTTTCAGGATCTGTATTGGCATAAATGGCTTCATATAAGTCTTCGTAAGGCACTTCTTGACTAATAGCCTCTTGCTCCACCTAAAATAATCAACCAACATATTTTAGAAAACGAAAAAAATTCTCCTGAATTATATATATATATATATATTTACCTTTATAACCATGTCAATAATAGCATTTAAAGTAGCAGCGGGGTCAACATTGAGACGTAAAAGAATAGGATTTCCAGAAGGAGAGGATGTACCTACTGCAAACTCCTCATCACCCGTGTAGCGTTGAAGAAGGACCGAGAATGCAGATAAAATAACAGAAAAAGGAGTAGGACGAGTAGGTGTCATAGATAATTGAGCTAGGCTCATTAAAGTCTTTTCAGAAAGATCAAATGTAAGCGTTTCTTCTACTGTACGAGCAGGTAAAGGTCTTGGATAATCTGTAGGAAGCTGTAAATCTGTCAAGTTTTGAAGTCGAGACTTCCATGTTGATATGTTATCAGTAGCGTTGCCCATTATTGTAAATTATACATTCAAGAAAGAAAGAAGAAAGAAAAACAATATATATATTTGTTTTAAAGGGGATGATGTCTTTGCTTAATAAGGAAATTGATCTAGAGATGAAAAGATCAACAGTCATGCCAAAAAAAAAGAACTATGCCTGAGTTTCAAAATCGCCTTGCTTGTATATCTATAATTTTTGATTGAATTTCCATAAAAGGTTTTGAGAGAGATTATCGAAGGTGTTGAATTCCAAACTACATTGAAACGTAATTTTCAGTATGTTATAATCCAAGATATATCAGTCTTATGCTGCTTGAATATTTTCGCATCTTTAGAGCTTTTCTTATAAAACACAAAGGAGCCTGAGCATTCGTTACCAGCGAAGAGAAGAACGATTGGACAAAAAGAATAAGCTGGTATTCAAATAGTTACAAACAATAATATCTTCTTTTTACTTTTAATAAATGCCATATTCTAATATTGAGCAACTAATAAGAATACTAAAGCTATATAGTTCTCTTGAAGATAAAAGCTTATATAAGCAACTAAAACCTATAGTTGCTATATGTTTCGCTACCCTATTTTCATGTTTACTTGTTACGGATGGTTATTATTTTATCCTATTTATCCTAGTAGGTGTTGTTTTGGGTAGTTTTCTTTCATACAATCATGATAGCAGCAAACAACGTATTCAATTTAAATACGAACGAAATTTATCTTATACTGTTGAACAAGTAAAAGACTCTCGAATAGTTTGTTTTGTTTTCTATATAAATCTCATGTTACTATAGTTTAACGATAGCCCAAAAGAAGTAGAGTTATTTTATCCTCCATTAACAACTGTTGTCAATCAACTTCTTGACTATGTTATGCGAGATTTTATATTAAGTTGGTGGAAGAATATCAATATTCACAAGGACAAGACTTTTGAGAATCTGGCAAGAGAAAGACTGAATGTTGTATTTTTAAATGTTCAAAAGATATTATTAAATCAAGAAAGAAACGATATTGTCATGTCCACTTTATACGGCGTAGCGAATACTTTAATTATTCATATGGTAATGGTAGAATTATAAAGAAGATCCTTCCCTTTTTTTTTAATTTTTTTTTTTTTTTTTAGAGAGAATGTAGAGCTTTTGAAGATTCACAGTTGTCTATTGATCAATATGTATTAGAAAACCCGCAATCCCCTTTTGGTCAGTTATTCTCAAAAGAAGAGCAACATCGTCAACTAAGAGGTCTTAGTCAAACTTTTCTTAAACGGACATTACCTGCTCAAGATAGAGATTCATTACTATTAATGAGTCTCTTTAGAGAGCTTTTGGCTACCTTTTTGTTTGGAGGTGTCTTGGATAGCTTAAGTGACCCTGATTTTCTCAATTGCTGGATTATTGACCTTTTATCTGATAAAGAGAAAGCTACCGTCTTCAAATCCACCCTATCTGACGCTGTCTTGTTGGAGAATTTACAAGATTTAGATCAACGACAACAAGAAGACGATAGCAGCACAGCAACAAGTAGTAGTTTTGAGCATATATCGCCTCCTTGCACACCCACCACTAAGAATAATCGACCAGAGCCTATCTCAACGAAACAGCAACAACCAGAAACAACTCTATTAGCCTCGCTACAATCCCCTCCTCCTCCTCCATCACCTCTTGACTCACATACTATGGTTTTTCCCCGTGGTTCTGTCAATTTCACCATCATGGACATTTCTGCACCTCAACCTCTTGATCAACCACTCAATACATCTGCACTTGTTTACATTATACAAATCGAAAGACCTGCTATGGAAGATGATCATGCAGGGTCGGAAGGTGGTGGATATGTAATTACACGTACCTACGCCGATTTTGAAACTTTTCATACCATTCTCTCTGCAAGACATACGAAACGTATATCTAAACTTCAACTTAAATTACCATTGGCGACATTTGGCAAAACATGGTTAAAGTCTCAACAGAAAAAAAAGACACAATTAAGTAGGGTAAGTAGTGAACTAGAGAAATACATTGGTACTGTGGTGCAAGATGAAGATTTGGGTACAGATAGCATCATTTTACCCTTTTTAAGAAAGGAAAGACGGTCTGAAATAGATGATGTTGGTATGATGGTGCCTTTTGCGGAAGAATACAAAGAAGAAGCTGCCCGATTAAAGTCATCAAAGTTTTCTCGACAATCTTCACAAACCTCATTCAAGCCAGAGAAAAGTAGTATAGTACTTGATGAAGAACTACCTACCAGTAGAGATAGTATGGACTCCAAAAAACAACACCTATCGATTTTAGCAGAGGATCAGTCACCTATTTTAGTAGAGGAACTCAAACTGTCTATTAAATCCCTTTCGAGTATGGATGTAGAGCTGCTGATTGAAACAACATACGCACTAGTAGTAGAGATTTTCAATCTGACACCGACCAACAACAAAGCATGGATGAGACGGTCGATCTTGAACTTGTTACGAGAGATTGTACGCCGATCTTATGCGGAATTTATATCTGAGCAATACACAGACTTTGTAAACAAATATATGTCTCCTGATGCTATTGTCGCAATTCTTAATCGATTTGGCGAGAACTTTTGGCCTGAAGGTAAATGGATATTGGATCAAGAAAAGAAGGTGGTACGCACAGAAGAGGATAAAAAGGAAAGTGAAAAAATGGCTCGTGATATGTTGATAAATGAATTGATACCCAACGCGATGCGACAATTGATTGGTGACCAGAATTGTAATCTAGCTATGGATCGCATCTGGGCACGTATACAGGATCCTGATCTCAACAGAGTTCTTATTATACAAGTGTTGGAACGTATTGTTAAGCCTATCTTGGGGTAAAGATGTGTATAATAAATTTGTAAATAGGGATTATATTACTTTAAAAAAAAATTCATTGCGCATCTTTATTTTAAAATGAATAAATAGTAGACTGAAAGGAAGAAGCTTATACTGTCAGTATTGACCTTGAGAATAGTCTAGAAGATTATCAAACTTTCCTCGGCCAAAAATTCTCTGTTCAAGGCTTTTTTTCTTGTTTGTAGTTTGAGAAAATGTGTATTTAATAGGGAGTAGGACACGTTTTAAAGCAGTGTTCTCAATATGAAGTTTATAGTCCATCAGTTCGTCATAAGATCTGTATGGAATAGTTAACTGACAGGACCTTGGTCTTGCAACGAAGACTTGATGCACGTCAAATCCGCATATCAAAATAGAGTGAAGTTCCACGCGCCATGGTAGCGCACCAAGATTTTGCTAAACGCACACGTTCATTACACGGATTTCTGTTAAATCTTTACTGAATAAATAATAAATGCTTCCTTTGTGTGTTATATCGAACTGTTCTCAAGACAATGGTCCCTATATATTACCATAATAAATCAGCTGCCATAGAATAATTAAACATAAGCAAAACCACAAACTGGCACCATTTTCTTTTATTATTTATTTATTTATTTATTACAGCGAGCCAATGCGATAAATAGTTTCATAGGATATTCATTAATAAAACCATGTATAGCATTGATTAGCCCAAAAGTCGCAATTCGTTTCCATCATAAAAGTGTCATTGCTCATCTTGAATTTCGATTCTACCTCTTCATTTGAAAATCCTTCAATCAAAAACACGAGTAATATTGGTATTCCTCATACAGCGATATAATAAGCTGTTACTAAAAAACGAAATGTGGCGGGAAAGCGTGTAACACTCCAGTCAATTTGGCATTATTAATTTCAGAGGGGACCGCTTTTTTGATGAATAATTGATCTCTGATCGCAGCCTTGATTTGTTTTTAAAACACAGCATAATTTCTATAAGATAATATTTCTTTTTCTGGGGGTAAATCACATAACAGCGGTTAAATTTTCTACTTGGACAAACATTTTCAGTAACAACTGAGGAGCGGGAAAAGTGAAATAGCCGAAAAAAAAAAAAAAAAGGTTAGAAAGGTCTTTTAAAGAAAGACACAAACCAAACAACCATGCGTTTTTTAAGCTACACTACGCAAATATTAACTGAATATGTATTTTTATTTCTTCTTTTTTTTTTTTTTTCAGTGGCGAATTAACTTTTTTCCTTTTTTCTTTTCGGACCGCCCCAAATGCAATCATGGATAAAATGAGTCCCGGTGATATTTTTTTTTTTAATATTATATTTGAAAAAAAAAAAAAAAAAAAAAAAAACAAGGATTATAAGAAGGCGGTGTGCTTCTTAAAAAGAAAAAGCTTCCTTACGTATGATTATATATCTATGTGTAATTTTTATATAATTGGGGGCATTGATAGATCAAAAAATTAATAATGACATAGTATACTCCGCTAGCCATTCACCAAGAATGGAAGATGTTTAGCCGTGAATCGTTCGTCATTTTCACCGGCTAAAAACATTAGCAAAACGTGGTTTAAGAAAATTGTTCACCCGAAAAATTATTTGATTTAGTTTCATTATAAATACCACACTCTTTTTCTTCTTTGTATTCCTCTTTATTGTAAATAATGGACATCTCATCAGCTTTAAACTCACCTCCTTATGAATATCACAAATCGTCTCTATACTTAGAAGAACACCATCATAGTGCTTTTCGACGTGTATCTCCTCTCATTTCTATGCCTTCACCACCTGAATTATTAATGGATACGTCTGAAGATGAAGAAGACACCAGTATGTTATATACCGAAAAGAAGAAATCAACTCCTCACAAGTCACCCTCTATGGACCAAAAAGATAACAATATTGTGTTTCAACTAGATGACCAAACCACAACTCCTACCGTAGTAGGTGGTGGTGGTTTACTTTGGGCTATTCGTCAACGTGTAGCTATGGCAAGATCAATGAAAAAAAGAAAACTTATGAATAAGCAACGTGTAATGAAGCCTTTAAAACTATATTTACCCAAACCTTACTGGTCGACACAAGATGAAGAAGTATATTCCTCTCTCCCTCCTCTTCGTGCTACTATTTCTCCTTCTCAGTATTCCACTACTACTACTACTACTACTACGCCCTTATCACCTACTGGGGCTGCCACTACTCCAACAGATACTCTACCTCTTGTAACTACGGAGAAGAAGGTGTACAAACGTAAAACACATGCTAATTCTGGACGCCCCACTCGTGTCAAAGGCCCTTGTCAAGCATGTCAAGAAACATCAGATGGTTGTATGCGTAAAGCTTTCCATTGGCCATTTCAAACAAACAATTCTTACAACGATAAAGGCAAGCCGTTCGTCTATCTTTGTAACAAATGTGGTCTCCGCTACAACAAAAGTGGAGGTTGTGTCTGTAGAAACTGTCGTTGGGTTCTTTGTAAAGAAGAAAAACGTAAAGCAATGCAACTTATTGAACAAATGCGTTTATCAAGGCCTGATGGTAAAGTAGACATGGATGAAGATATTCAAAACTTTGCTTGCACTCCCAAATATTGGAATTGTGGTTGTCCTTGGAAAGTAGGATGGATTTTAAACAGTCAACATAGTTTAGACGAAGATGACACTTTATAAACTCTTTGTTATATGATTCCCCTCCCCCCGTTTTATGTTATGCCTCTCTTGTATAGAAAACTTTGTACATATATATATATATACTGATCAAACCGAAAAGGAAAAAAAAATAAAAAAAAGTGTGCTTTCCTTGTTATTTATTTATTTTATTTTAAGCACTTTTAATAACAATAGAGGTAGGGCCTTGAACTTGAGCAGTGACAATACTAGTTTTTTCCTGGTCTTCTTTAGTATATTCAGCACTTGTTTCTACTACAAAACCTTTAGGGTACATAACATGAGAGACTTGCCATTGAACAGGACCTTGACCATCCAACTTCACGGTATATTCCTTTTTATCATTGTCAAATTCTTCTGATTGAAAGGGAATATCGCCACCAACTGTGTAAGGAGGGAAACCGTATTGCTCTACATAACGTACAACTTTACCGGCACAGAGAGGGACCTGAATCTGAATGCTTTTCAAGAACGAAGTGGGGATTGAGCCAGCCAAATCGATTTGAGTGACATAGGTGACGCCTACACCAGTGTCTGTCTTGTACATGCGCCAACCTGAGATCATCAAGTTGGCACGTACGTTACCTGATATTTCGGGGATACGTTCATCTTCTACAGAGACCATAACGATATAGCTTTCATCGTCACCAAATTCACGAAGGAGAGTAGCTGACATATCGCGAGGACTGATGGGCCATGGTGTTTTGACTTTTCCCCAAAATACACTTTCATAACGGTTATAAATTTCTTTTATTTCTGAGCGGTCGAACTTCTCGTCCCCTAAGATATTACTGTTACCAATGATATAATAATTATTAAAATAATAGATATAATACTTACAATACTTTCTGGCGCCAGGGGAACTAGCAACAGCAAGAACTTGTTGTGGAGTATAAATATGACCTTGAAGTTCAGTATCACCGCGAACAAGAGGGACCCCAGCACCTTGGCTATATAATTTGACACCTTCTTTTTCTGAAGCGAAGTCCCAACCATTCAGACTACCTGAAAGTTGCTTTAATTTAGTTAATGCTTCTCTGGCTACATGGCTGTGAGGGTTATTTTCACTGGTCATTTTTGTTTTTATTCAAATATTGTAATTATATTATGTATTGCTTTAAAGCACTTCTTTTATATGCTTTCTGCTTTTGTACTACCATGAATGTCATGTGAAATTGTTGCCATAGGCAAGAAGTTATAGGATTGTGACTCCTTTAAAAACTTACCCATTTCTTTTTGTGCTAGAGAAAAACTGAATATGAAAGAAAATTGACATATGAAAGTTTACACCGTCTTCACATGTTAAAAATGTTGTTACAAAATCAGGGTTTCGTTTCTTTAGCTTTATGTCAGTTGAAGCACTAATCTCCGTATCACTTTATACTTGTCTTTTTCTCAAGATAAAAGCGACATGTTCCATGAATACGGCTCAAAAGTGACTGGTTTAATCAAATGGGATATACTTCGAAGCGTTATAGCCCCAATTAAAAGGGTCGTATTCATATCTGGGGGGGGGGTAACTTTAGAAACTCCAAAAATTTGGATGCTTTTAGACATGTATTATGAAGGATTGTTATTAACATAAATCAAGATTTTGTTGGCAGTATATCATATTTTGGTTTAATTGTATATGATTTTATCGTATGTTCTTACAACGAGATAGTTATTTTCAGGCAGGTGAATTTTCGCAAGGTACTAATTATATAACGTCCTTTACATTCAACGATTTCACATTTTTCGCACTTGTTGGTACACGAGTATCTCTTACTTCGTTCACTGTGCGACTTCAATTTACATAAAGAGCAAGTTTTTTTTTTTTTAATTTAGTTTTTGCTGCTAGCAACCATTGTTATGAGTTAAAAACAACTGATGGTGCAGAAGAAAGAGGAGAGAGATATCTTTCCATAGCAACGTTGTGTTGAGCTGGTGCTAAATGTCTTTAATAAGAACCAGAGATACAGCAGCACTTCTACTTTAAATTCTTTTTCGGATGAAGTCAAAAAGGAAATTAGACAAAAAAAAAAAGATCACACAGGTTCAAAATAAAATTGGGATGGCTCGGCTTACCTTCAATATTTGACCATAGCAATAACCATGGAGGATAATTATTGTTGTTTTCTTGATTTCTTTTTTCTGCTTGACCCTTCTTCACTATTCTCTCGTTTTTTTTTTTGTTGCCCTTTCAAATCTTTGGAGTCTTTCAACATTTTCTCTTGAAGATTTAAGGATGTGGCAGAAATTGAGAACAGCCGGGTATCTCTGTTGAAGACACGCCTTCTGTCATTATCAAGACATAATCTATTCTTACGCCTGAAAAAGAAAACCAGTTGTTATATATATTATCGTTCGCATCTTATTACTTCAGAAGGCCGCGGCACACGACAACTTGGTGATTTTCTCTCTTAAACGGTTGTGGGGTTTTGCACTTCTTTAAACTTTTCCATATCAATCGTAAAAAATTTAGGGCAGCAACCTAAGGTATTGTATTCATCTATGTAGATCAACTACTGCTGATTCGATCAATAATAAAAAACTTATGAAGCTGTATTTCTTTGCAGAGTTGCAAGTAGGACATTTTAAGTCGGACAGTAATCAATGTGGAGATCATAAAAATACTCTGGGGATACATAGAAGAAGCAGATTCAATTCAGTTTTGGATAAAACAGAAAATGATGCTTGGGATGAATCCAAAAGTTCGCTTCCAAAAACTCTTTAGTCATGGTCTTATCTTTTGAATCTTTTATCTTTGCCCGAGTTTCAGCAAGATAAGTATCAATAACACTTCCGTTGGGAGTAGTCTCAAATTCATTGTCAATGTCCATGAAATCGTTTCATCTAAATCCATTATTTCCTGACCGTCTACAACATCTTCCAATAATGAAGTGGACATTATCTCACCAGTTCCAGAATTAGGCTTATTTTTTTAATTATTTCAGTAGCACTGGAGCCCTCATTAATATTAATGCCCTCATTAATATTAATATTAGCTGTGGATGTATACATACCTGTTTCCCTTGTATCAGTGTTTCGAGATATGTCGACAAAATATTGCAGTTGTTCAGCATTAAAGGATCAGTCTGAATGGCTACAGCAACAAATACTTCTATACTTGAGCTTATCTCATTTGATTGAATCTAAAGTAAGAGTTAGGTTAGCACTTAATTAGAAGGAGCATATATGAACGGCTACAGATGCAAGTTTTCAAGCTGCCAAAAAGGTGTTGAGATTTGACTGATTAGCAATTTGAGATCTCTTCCCTTCCGGATTTATGTTTTTCGAAATTTTATCGCTTTCAGGCCGTCCTGTTTTTTTGCTAGAAGTTTTAGTTGCTTCAATTGAATCACTATTCATCCTTTCAGGAACAAAATCAACAGTAACAGAAACAAAATTTGCTCAACCTTACTCTAGGTTCGAGCTTAACCATTTTGGGTTAAAAAAATTCAAACTCTCTGATTGGTGTGCTACAGAAGCTTAGGTATTTGTATTGGATGAAGCACCGTCGGGCATAAGCATACAGTCTAATAAATCACCTTTTCTACTTTAAATTCAGGCCATGCTAGTTTTCTTGGGCGAATCATAATCCATTTCGAATTTTTAGGTTACTTATTTAGACGAAATAAAAATGGAAATAAGACGAAAGAAAAATATTTTTCAGACAAATGGAGGAGGCTTCCTGCAGTAATCTTCAAGTTGACGCCTCTTTGGAATGGGCGGTGACAACTACTTTCGAGGTGATACTTTGTCTTCGAAACACAGCGGAGCGGTCCATCCTACTGCCAACCATTAGTATAAAGCTTTCATTCGTGATCATGTTTGCGAGAATTAGGAAGGAAGAAGCGCCTGCTATTTTTTTAGAAATATTCGTATGCAATCTTTTAAATTCTATCGTTGAGGCTCAACGGTGAACCAAAAAAGGTCATTTGTCCATTATATTTACAGTAAAAACTAATGAAAAGATCATCATAGCTATTGTCTATTGAAAAACAGGTGTACTATCAAGGAAATTGCCAACAACATCCACACGTTGTGGTCGTGCTGCCAGCCCTAATGGACTCTGACATTAACGCCCTCTATACCCGGCCCCAAAAAAATAATTATAACTACCATATGTACTCTTGAATATACCGTTAATTTACCAACGTGTTAAAGTCCCAATTATGGATAGAAAATATTAAAAGTTTGTTAACGGCTTAAGAACTTCAGATATTATACCATAAAATAAAGAAAAGCTAATTATCATATCTGCAAGTTTCGAAAAGACAATTAAATTCATGAGTTTTATTGCGTTTTTGCCTTTTCCATCTTCATGTAGTGATTGACTTTGATGAAGGAATCAACCACCATTATAAGAGGGAGGAGAAAGTATGGTGCGTAAAATCCAAGTAAAGTATAACGTTCCATCGGGCTCAAATTCAATTCATTATTAAATGATACTTCTGCAATGGTAGGTAATACAGTTGTGGCTACATGAGCACCATAAACTACAAAAAAAAAAAAAAATGAGATTGCAAAAACAAAAAAAAAGAATGTATAGATTACTTACTTGCAAGTGGAAGGCGAATACGTTTGCTATTTTTCCAGAGACCAACGCAAGCAATAAAAAAGAAGGGCAATTGTAATAACAATTCACACACAATAAAGCTTAAAAACCAATACATTGGTGCTGAGCTGCCCATAAATGGGTCTTTGTAAGTATCGGTGTAAAATGATAAAACATCCTTCAAAACTTGAGGAACCCACTCAGGAGGATAAAATACTTGAGAGTCAATAGCCAAAGTGACAGGAATGTGTGATGCAAAGTAAAGCAAATAGATAAAATCCAGAGGGCGTGCTAAAATGCCCTTTTTATTACTCTTTGCCATTATTAAGTTTGCTGTTGGAAAAAGCAGAAAATGGGATTCTCGCTCCAAAGAAAAATTGCGGCTAATACTTTGGTACACGGCAGATTTGCACAGCAAATTTTTGAAATACCAGAAAATTATAAATTTATGACATCGATGTTAAAAATGTAACGTCATCATTTTTTTTTGCCGTGCACTTTGAGTTACAAATGAATGCTTTTGGGGAGAGGAAGAAACTTTATTTTGCATGAATTCAAAAGGCTAAATCTTGGTACACGGACTATTTACACGGATTTTTCAAAAAAAAAATTGCAAAAAGTGGAATTTTGCTATTTGTACATGTTCATTATTACATGCGACAAGCCATAGGAGCATAACCGTTATTGAGGACACTTCAAAATCGAAGGCTTTCATAGTATCTCGTTTTCGTTTTCAGTGAATTACTCTTCTCGAATGATAAACTCACTCAAGATGTATACAATAAGAGTAAAAGACAAAGAGTAACCATAAAAGCTGTTCCTGTTTATAAATAAATAATAAAGGAGAATGTTGTCAAATTGTGGTTTTGCTTATGTTCCTTTGTTCTATGATGGTTGATTTATTATGGTGGGAAATAGGGTTCATTGTCTCGAAAAGAGCCAGATATGTAAAGGAAGCATTTATTTTTCAGTAAATATTTAATAAAAATCCGTGTAAATAGTCCGTGTACCAAGATTTAGCCTTTTGAATTCATGCAAAATAAAGTTTCTTCCTCTCCCCAAAAGCATTCATTTGTAACTCAAAGTGCACGGCAAAAAAAAATGATGACGTTACATTTTTAACATCGATGTCATAAATTTATAATTTTCTGGTATTTCAAAAATTTGCTGTGCAAATCTGCCGTGTACCAAGTATTAGCCAAAATTGCTCTATCTGAAATTTCACAAAATTAATTGAAAGCCAGTTAAGCTTGGAGAACTCTTATGAATACAACATCGTTGTTTACTCTTTAGTCCCTAGAGGGACTTGCCCGCTGGATGTTTAGGTTTAGGAAGTTAATGGTTTTTCTGTTTATCTCAGTGTCTTATTGACTGATTTTATTTCGGAATTGAGGAAAGGTGTCTTAAAATAATACAGGTGCAAGACCAGACAATGCAATGGCAACAGCAGAAATGCTGTTTCTAGTTTCTGTATTTCTCTTTGCGGCTAACAGAGCACAGTGTGAATTATGGTAGATAAATAAACCTTTAGACGTTATTTTGGCCACTGTAGGCTTGTCTTCCTTATCAAATACGGTATAAATTGCTCTTGTGTTCGATAAAGAATTGAAGCAGTACACGCACGTTTGGGACGTTTTATTTTCATTTGTTATACAGTATATCCGTGAGACAGATGATTGCTAGTGGTACAGGTTTTTAGATAATAAATTAGTATGGATGATATACAAAGTAAATTAAACATTGCAGCTTTGGGTGGATGAATTAAATATCGTGCAAATCTGTAAACAACCTGGTTTTGTTTAGTTAGTGGTGGGTAAGAAGTGTTCTGGGCGTGGTTGGCCGTGAATGATGGATGTCGTGATAGAATGCATATTTCTACTAGCACTTACATCCCTTTGCCAAATTGTTTGTCCTCCGATCTGGGAATTACAGTGATCACAGACAAAAACAGAGAAATATGAGCTTGATTCCGTTCGTAAATTATCATAAAGTCTGCGGTACAGTTTATTAACTTTAAATTCAGACCAAGTGAATTAAATTTTTAGACCAATGGAATTTTTTTGGAGACCAAATAAAGAAAGTATTTAAACCAATCAAAGATTATTTTCATATCATTCAATGAGAATTTTCATACCAATCAATTATTATTTTTTTGGATTAATAGAGTAAAGAAATGACATTTAGTATCAAAAATAATAATAATTATATATTTTTTTCTTTTACCTGTAAAATCTTTAAAGCAATGCTACCACTTTTCGTGGCGATGTGGCTTGCAGTTATCGACGGGAAGCAGGAAGAAAAATAGAAGGTCTTTCAAAACCATTCCAGATACTACTGGAAATTGTCTTCATGTTCTTTGCAGCCATAACATCACGATTCCACACTGTACGACAACTACACTAATACAAACAAAAACAGAGTAAATTTCTTTGTTCTTTGAATTCTTTGGGTGTTTTATTTGGTTGCTGGAACAGTTTGAACAAATCTGAAAAGTAGACAATATTAATGCTCAAGCTATATAAATTGTGTATTGCGGTATACGTACTTTCGAGGTGTTGTATTCCCAAACTGTCAAGAATAAAAGCTCGCCACGCTTCTCCCTTCTTTTCAGCTGCCGGGAAATTAGAGTACTAACACCCGGAAGGTGACCACGTATGTGATTGTTGTCTTTTTTTAATAAGGCATCACCAAACACCACGAGCGGCATCTTGCTTTTGTTGTTTTTAGTAAATGGGACATTTCTTTTTAAATTTCTATGAGTATTTGGTTAGAGAGAAAAATCACTACTCCCTTTTATATATGTTACGAACTTTTGAAAAACGTCACTAATTTCGTTATCCTGTTTCTTTCTTCTCTTTCTTCTCTTGTGACCCTTCCGTTTCTCTGGATTGTATTTTTCCCCCCGTTAATCAAAATATTCACGGCTTCATCGATTGCACTTTGCCTTGCACAGAATAATCGCCACCGGTCTTCTGCAGTATCTTGGTTGTAAAATTCAAAAAAAGTATGCAAATACTTCAGTAAATATACGGTATAGTTCTCGTAATCTTGGTAATTGCTTGTTTTTGGACTAGGGATGTTTGATTCTAAAATATTTAAGCCGCATCTCTCTTTTTTCCTTTGTAATTTCTTGAGCATTTTTGTTCTACCAGACATTGAGTAGTATTCTTTGTTGTTTAAAGAGCGAACTTGCCCATCGTCGCGTATGCTGGTAAGTGCAGTCGTCCGACCAAGATCTACGTATGTTGGAGTGAAATGTCGATCTACTTCTTGCCTGTTGAAATCTTCCAGTACCAATTGGATCGAATTTGAAGAAGTATCTTGACATTCCCTCGCGAATATGGCTCGGCAAGGGTAACCATCAGATAAAAGTATGTTTGTGAACATGCTCGTCTTTTTTTCGTGCAAGTTTACAAGCTCATCAAAGCTATGTAATAATTCATTAAGTAAACAATATGCAAGTAAATACTACGAAATGTACATACTTCTTGATACCTATTTTTTTGAAGTTGAAAACAGGATCAAATAGCGATAGACCTGTCGTATAATTGCCTTGGTGTTTGACTCTGATTTTGAATGATTTTACAAATCCTTTCAGCGTTTGAGTATCGATTGTCATAAATTTCTATTGGAGATTTGTATTAGGAAAAGTAGAAATGCGGTAATAACATCTAGAGATACAGTTTTTACGCTTTAAATTCAGACGTTGTTAGCTATTTTTTGGACTAATCAGAATTAGTTTTTAGATGTGTAGCTTACCTTTTTTAGACATAATGAAAATGGAAATTAGACAAATGGAAATTAATTTTGAGACCAAAAGAGAAAGATAATATTCAGATTCTTACCTGTAAAAATCTAAATCACTCATCCGAAGATAAATGAAACTGTATATGAGACAGCGATTGGGGTTTTTTATGCGCTCGGCGGAACTGATGAGGGCGACCTTCACCGTTGAGTATGGATGTTGAAATCTCATGCATGTTTTCAGCCGCGTTTGAATCGCGGTTCCATAGCATCGCACAGCTTTGGCAAGCTACAACGCTAACGAGACCTTCAAACGCAAACACAATATCTCTTTCCTTGCAAACGTGACAGACCTATAGACAAATGTTAATAAGCTGCTTTTTCAAAAAAGTCAATATTTGAGTTTTACTTGAGACGTCACGTATTCATCAATGTAGGGTACCAGCAACCTTCCCTCTACTTGTCTTCTTTTTAAATGTTTGTATAAAACTCCAGTTAGCCCTACTTGACGCCCTTTGATTTTAACTGAATCCTTGCCTTTCATTCCATTATCAAAGGCAATGATTGATATGAGCTGTTTGTTATAGTCAAACTTCAAAGGTTTCCATCTATAAGATATACACATGGTTTAGTTGTATTTTGTACGCACCAAGTTTTATTCTTATTGAATACCTGTTTGTATCTTTGAGATATATCTCTTTAAAAACATCTGCCACCACGGTTTCTTGCTCTTGGTTTATCCGCTTCTTTTTTCGTGTCCTCTTTCTTGTTTTTCTATTCTGCTTGGTTCTTTTTCTTTTAGCTGGATTATACTTTTTGCCACCATCTACCAAAATATTGGTCATTTCATCTAATGCTCGCTGGCGTCCTTGATATAGATGAAACCTTTTTTTAGCAGTTTCGCTTCTGTAGAAAGTGAAGTAATGCTGCATGTTTGACTTCATATGTTCAATATAAAGTATGTGTTTTTGTAGTGAGACAATTTTGTGTGTTGGCTTGCTTTTTAATGTTTCCAGCATGCCTTCTTTTTCACTCCTTTTTAGTTCTTGCTTACCCATTCTCGTGGAACCAGAGAGACTGTTATACTCTTTTCGCGTACATCTTCGAATTTGGTATTCACCGGTGTTACAACCAGATGCAGCAGTAAAACACAAGAACGACCAGGATCAACAGCTGTGACAGAAAAGCTTTTTAAATCATAGTTTCTCTCTATTGCTTCATGCAAATCTTCGATCATATAATCGTTGCTTGAATCAGATGGTTTTGAGGATGGCTTGTAAATTACAACATCAGCGGAGTACCCGTCAGTCTTTATTAGATTTGCAAAAACGCCCCTTTTTGTAGTTCCATTGCTGCTTGCTTGCATTTCGCGAATACTATAGTATACACTACTGTAAATTTTTTATTCTTATACATCATTGCTTAATGTTGCAATACCTTTTAATATTCAGTTTTGAGAAGTTGAAGACTTCAAAGAACATATC
>JNEK01002774.1:0-16466 GCA_000697295.1 Mucor indicus B7402
GCAGGGTTTCGAGTTCACTTAATTGATGAATTCAAGACGTCAAGTATATGCCCTATATGTAAAGATGAGATAGAAACATTTAAAGAAGTCGTCAACCCAAGGCCGTTTAGACGAGAGGAGAATCCGACCGTAGAGCGTCATGGTCTTTTGCGGTATGAAACTTTCATTAATGCTCAGTATATTAATAACATTGGCATTTTATTTAGGTGTAAAAACCAGGGTTGTTTAGAGGGAGACCGTCGTCTTTGGAACAGAGACTTGTTGGCAACGCTGAACTTCCGTGACATCTTGTCAAGCTTGCACAAGGATGGTACAAGACCATCATATTTTCGAAGACAAGCAGCACAAACTCAGGATAAGCGCGAACGATCACCATCAATAGACAACGAAAGCAGAAAGAAACAAACAACAAATCCGAAGCAGTTATCGCTGCTTTAAGTCATGATACAGGGTACGTTTATTAATCAAATACTTTTTTTTACTTCGTCTGAAAACCAATTTCATTTGTTTAATTTTCTTTTTTCGTTTTGTCCAAAATAGGTAAGTTAAAAGTTGTCTGAATTCAAAGTGCAGACACTGTAATATCAGTTTACTGGATGTGTGTAACTTTATCCCTCTTCTTCGGGTTTATACCAACTCAGCAGCGCGTGTAACAAAGATATCCCAATAAAGGGAGGTTGGGTACACCTTTTTCGGAAAGTATCCGGACACTTCACATAAAAATTACGGACAGTTGAAGAATAATTTTTGGGACAGCTTATTAAGGCTAATTCTCGGTACACCACGTACTATTTTCACGTACTTTTTCAAAAAATTGCGATTTTGCTAAATGTACACGTTTAATACACGTAGATTTCTGTTGAATCTTTCCTGAGCATTAAATGCATCCTTTGTATAATATATCTAGCTGTTCTTGAGACAATGAACCTTATTTATTGACATAGTCATAGAACAAAGAGACATAAGCAAGTCGGCAGACTGACAACATTTCTGTTATTATTTATTTATAAATAGGAACAATTTGATTATTATTCTTTTTCTTTTACTCTTATTTTATACGTTTTATGCGAACTTATATCATTCGAGAAGAGGATTCACTGGAAAGCAAAACAAGACCCTACAAAAGCCTTCCCTTAATAACGGTTGTGCTCTTCTTATACTCTTACTGTGTATAATGAATGCGTGCAAATAGCGAATCCCAAGAAATCCCTTTTGCAAGTCCACGTCAGGCTTTTTGCAGTTTTTTTTTTTGAAAAAGTACGTGAAAATAGTACGTGTACCAAGAATTAGCCTTTATTAAAAAAATATTCGTACAAAACGAGAGAAAAAAACAGGACACCTTATTTAATACATTGGTACTATATTCATAGACATATAATAGCAATCTGACAGGTTCGTGATTGATCACAATAGAAGAAGTGAAGAATGAAATACGCAAAACCGCCATTTGGCACCCTTAGCATTGTATCAATGTTCATTTAGTTCAAACCAGGTGCACCACGTGGAGGTAGAACATTGAGGCGCCCATTTTTGCAGCTACAAGTAGCTACAGGGAATTTCAACCCTTACACCACCAACAAAAGCCATGATTACTAATTTTGCCCCCGTGCTTCCCGTCTTCAAACATTCTATGAACCTTTGAGTCGTTGCGTAGGTGACGTTCCCACTAGAAGCTCTTGGCACAGTTCTTACGTGCTAATCGGTAGAGCCTTCATTAGTGCAGCATGTATGTTTTAAAAATCGATGTGTTTTCTTTGATGTGCCACAACTAAAATAAAGATTAACATCAAGTACATGCATGGTTTGCAAAAATAACTTACATGCTTCTCTTCAGTGTCTTCAGTTGAGCATTCAGACTGAACCAACGTTTGAAAAACGAAACAAAAGCGAATTATACGTCATTATCTCCAGTACGAATGACTATACCAAGAATTCTTCGTGTAACCTTTATAGTGTTTCATGTTATTTACTCTTTGGCGTTACGTATCGATCTTTCTTTTAGTTATCTCGCTCCCACAACTAAATAATATGCATATTTCCAATCTACCAAATGATATTTTGATGATTGTTAACTCAAAGATAAATCGAAAAGCCAAGTTCAACTTAGCTCTCACCTCAAAATCAATGTATGAAAAGTGTAGGCATGTTAAGAATGGCGACGTGTTTGATTTAGTCTTAACGGAACAGCTGGGAAGCTTTTTCCACACTACAATAATTAACGTTAGCATCCATCTGAACATCCACTGTATTGATTACAACGCACTCTATACACAATTAAACCGTTTTTACTATTTGACAAGTTTGACAGTAAAGTTCTCATATCCAATTACAGCAAAGATTGCCTATTCTTTTCTCTCTAGTATTCCAATGCACCATTCATCTCTTGATTTGTTTGTTGAATACAAGCATAGCAATGTAATTATGGATCAAGTAGTCAATTATGATAGCAGAAAAGATATTGTTGTAAAAACGGTTAGCAGACACAATACATACAGCAGAAAAAAAAAGAAGGATCCCTTCGCCAATCAGAGAAGCGATAGAAAGTGTAAAGAAATTGAAAACACTGTATTTTGGACAGCAAGAAGAAAAAAATGGCCGTGCTGAAAGTGAAGTTATTCTTGCCCCCCCCCCTTAACCAATATAATAGACAAGAAGGTGTACCAATTAAGCAATATGAATAGTGATATGCTATTGAAAGAAGTACAAAGTAAACAAGACGCAGAAGATAATATCAAAACACCATATCACCGAAGTTACTGGAAACAGTTATTGTTTTTCAGAAACACTGGATATTTGCAACACAATTTGAAGCCTATTACCAAAACAACTCATACATTGACGAATCTACCAAGACAACTATGGTGGACAAGTATCCAGTCAACCTTATCGCCAAGACTGATAAATCTTCCCTCGATTTTTAATAAAGGATTACTAGAAGACTCATTTCATCTCAAGTTCCATTAAAAATCACTTATATAACAACAACCAACTAACATCGGTCATAAAATATCACATTGTATATCTCTCCACAAAACTACATGCACATGTCCAGAAAGAAAACAAAAAATCACTCAATTGCTACAGATTGTAATGTAAAGCTATGTCTACAACTACTTGTGCAATACAATCAAAGATATCATTAAAGACAGCTACTGATAATATGATTATGAGCTAAGAAACCAAAATTGTCATTTAATGATATTATCCATATATTGATGCATAGTAAAATGAATTCTTAAAATACACTCTTACATTGATTTTGAAGTGAGGGCTAAGCTGGCACAAAATTACACTCTTTCTTAATATGTACTTCAGTTATATTTTGTCTACCTTGTGTACTTGTAGGTGTGAGACTACTATATGTAGATGATGGTGTGTACCCAATGGATTGACTTCCACTAATTGACACTCAATAACTCAGTTATTAGAAAAGGCTAATTCTTGGTACACGTACTATTTTCACGTACTTTTTCAAAAAAAACTGCAAAAAGCCTGACGTGGACTTGCAAAAGAGATTTCTTGGGATTCGCTATTTGCACGCATTCATTATACACAGTAAGAGTATAAGAAGAGCACAACCGTTATTAAGGGAAGGCTTTTGTAGGGTCTTGTTTTGCTTTCCAGTGAATCCTCTTCTCGAATGATATAAGTTCGCATAAAACGTATAAAATAAGAGTAAAAGAAAAAGAATAATAATCAAATTGTTCCTATTTATAAATAAATAATAACAGAAATGTTGTCAGTCTGCCGACTTGCTTATGTCTCTTTGTTCTATGACTATGTCAATAAATAAGGTTCATTGTCTCAAGAACAGCTAGATATATTATACAAAGGATGCATTTAATGCTCAGGAAAGATTCAACAGAAGTCTACGTGTAATAAACGTGTACATTTAGCAAAATCGCAATTTTTTGAAAAAGTACGTGAAAATAGTACGTGGTGTACCGAGAATTAGCCTTAATAAGCTGTCCCAAAAATTATTCTTCAACTGTCCGTAATTTTTATGTGAAGTGTCCGGATACTTTCCGAAAAAGGTGTATTTGTTGTTCAAAAGAAAATCTTGGTGTGATTGCAAACAATGATCCAAACAAATAAATAAATATAAACAGAGGGGGGTGAACTAAGGGGATTAGGAGTTGTGCTAATTTTATTATGATACATCTATAGTTAAAATGATTTTTATAACTGTTTCTTTTTTGATAATAAATGCATGAATGGTATATGTTTGCGAGGTAATTCTACCACTAATTAATAATAATAAAGTCAGTTAAAAATAAAAGAGAAACAGAAGACAAAAGACATACCAACTTTATTACGGTCACGATTCTCCTTACATACTGCACTACAATACCAACGTACAGCATCTTTCAATGGATTTACTGTGATGATAGGAGTATGACAATGTTGATGATATGCACGAGAACATCCACCTTCACAAACTATCAACGGGTTCTCTTCTTTTTTTAATTCCGGGGATTGGCATTGGATACAAAAGTGTTGAATAACAGGTCTTTTACGATCTTGTAATTTTTCATGTATAAATAAAGAAAGGTCTAAACGAGGTAATCTACTTGCTAAACCATACCCTTTATAATCACAACCATGTTTACTATATGACAAACAAGAGCATTAAAATCGGGGGTTAAAAATAAGCATAATAAAAATATTTACTTGCATAGTGTACGTTTGCCCCATGGACCAGGTCTCCAATTGACACCTTCTGTTGTCCCACAGTATCTACACCAATCAATCGACTGTTCAGTTAATTGCTGAAACACGGTTTTGTTACTATGGCTACTGGTAATCGGTTCTATCACCTGACAAGACGACCAACCAGTAGTAGTACTCATAGTAGTATCTTGTTTCTTTTTCTTCTTGATCATTAATGATACTGATGTTTCTTCTTCAATAGATTTCTTTTTGCGTTTTTTCTTTTCTATGACTGTAGCAGTAGACGGCATTGTTTCAAAAGTAGGCAACATAATGTCTGTGCCGAAAATATCCAATAAATCAATATCTTTTGTTGGCTGAAATTGAGTTGGAGGTGAAGAAGCAGTAATGATACTTGAGGAATGACTTGATAAAGAAACATTATCATCATGATCCATACTTGGGGCCAGGAAGACATCATCTTTAATTACGTTATGATGAAGCATAAATGGATTAATGATAAACGTAGTCGGACCTAATAAAATCAAATCATTCATTGCCATTTGAGTTTCTCCTATTGGTAAAACTGCAGGGTTGTTCTCGTGATAATTAGATGCTTCATCATCCTGTGATGATAGAGTACAATCCCCAATAGCAGGCTTTATAAAACTAATCATATTATCTATTTGCTCTTGTTGTATCATCGAATCCCAAAATTGATATCCTACAGCTGAAATATCTTGACTACTGTTGTTATTATTATTCATTATATATATAAAGTAAAGAAAAAAAAAAAAAGAAAGAAAGGGGGGAAGAAAAAAAGAAAAAAAATTAAAATAAAAAGGACAAGATATTTATACATCAGTGCTAATTTTTTCTAAAAAAAAAAAAAAAGAGCTGTGCAAGTTTAAATTTTATGCTCATACAAAATGATTAATAGCCGAATATTACCTTCAATTCAGGTCTTGATATACAATGAAATGAACTATATATATATACGCGTAATGGTTGTAATAAAAATATAAGCTCTTTTTGTCATGTTGGGACTTTAAGGAGAAGCTGGACATCACACACATTCTGCAAAAAACCCAGTTCGAAACGAGTTTGTTTATGAGCGATCGCAAACTGAGTGCTTCAAGAAGTTGCAGCATATCGTAGCACAGCTCTCTCCCCTACACATTTTTATTATATAGAACACTTGGTTTCAGACCCTGAATGTTTTTTTTTTATTTTATAATTTGCCAGTAATGAATGGATGAGTAAGTGCTTCGTGTGGTGTCATTCTTTTATCAGGACTAAGCATCAAGCATTTATCAAGAAAATCAATAAATGCAAGTACAAGTCTACTTTCTTCATCGGATGTCGTGGTAGAAGCAGCCATAATACGTGATTTAATATCTCTTGTGGGCTTGACAAATGTCATCTTTTTAACCACTTCATTCTTGGTAATACGATCAATCTCAATCGACATAAAGTTGTAAGTCTCGTCAAAGTGATCGGATGTGAATTGGGCTTTACGTAACAATTTGTTGGGGAATCGGCCTTTCAGTTCCATAATATGTTTCAGCATCTGGTTGTTACTTCGTCCAGGAAACAAAATTTTACCAGTAAATAATTCATAAAGTGTACATGCAGAAGACCACACATCAATGGCATAATCGTAATGAAGACCAAGAATAATTTCAGGTGCACGGTAGAATCGAGACACAAGGTAAGGTGTAATAGCATTATCACTGGCATCAGATGCTGAACCAAGATCACACAATTTTAATGTATTTCTAGACTCGGAAACAAGAATGTTATCAGGCTTTATGTCTGCATGAAGGATTTGACACTTTTTCAACAAAGATAGTCCCATAAACAATTGTTGGGCATATACACGGACTGCCTTGATACTAATGCCGACATCTTTACCGTACTTCTTGAGCACATCACGCAAGTTCATACTTAAGGTTTCAAAGACAAGACATAAATGAGAGCGATGTTCAAAGTGTCTCTGCAAGCGAATCACATGTTTTTTGTTATCTGGATCTGCCTCCATAAGTCGTTTCAAGAATGCCAATTCTTTTTGTCCAGCTTTGTACCTAATCATATCATTATAGTTAGTTTTCTATACAACCTACTATAAGAGAAGTGACTTACATTGTTTCGTTATTACGAATCAATTTGATAGCTACGTCTTCATTAGTTTGTTGATCTTTTGCTTTCACTACAGAACTGAATACACCACGACCCAAGTTAGCTAATACTTGATATCGATTATCTAAAATTTCACCAATACGTGTACTGTAATATCCTTCAGGGTCATCCCAATTGTCAGTGAGATTGGGGTTACTGGTAGCTGCTGCAGTGGCGTTGTTTAATAAAGCGTTTTGACCTGCTGTAAGATCAGCTGCTGCAAATATGTCTAGATTATCTGAGAACATATCAATTTCAGTCACTTTAGATGACTCTTCAAGTTTTTCAGTATAGTCAGAAGCAAGCATATCAGCTTGACTATCTACACCTTCTACAACATGCTCTTGATGATCCTTTTTTTTTAATAAATTAGTCTGAGATTCACTATGGTGAAGATCTTTATCCATGGAAGGATCATAATCTGCAGCTGAAATATTATTTGAAGGTGAGTCACTAGTATTATCATCAATGTTATTATTATTTTCTACCGCTTCTTTTTCTATCATCATCTCAGTACCACTGGGTGACGGGGTACTAAGAGCATCAGTAGATGATTTGGATATATGAATAGGTGAAGAGACAGTGGGTACTATAAAACAGAATGAATAAGCTATTATCCTAAATTATATCAATTTCAACTTACTGGAGGGAGTGTTAGGAGAAGAAGGCGTAGGACTAGCTTTATATCTGCTAAGAATAGCTTGTCTTCTTTTCCTGCGTTCTTCAATAAGTCTATCTTCTTCTTTTTGTTTTTCGTCTTCATCTTCAATTTCAAACGAAATAGGTGTCTCTTCTACTACTACTTTAGGTTGACTTTTTTTTTTAATAGAAATGAGTTCATCATGTTTACTTTTTAATTTTCATTCAATTACCTTTGTGTTTGTTTAGTCACTGCAGGTTGAGTAGTATCAATCACAGTTTCGTGTTTAGAAGGGGATTTAGGACGTTGAGATGATGCTTCTCTACGTGGCCTTTCATAATCACGAGAATATCTTCTTCTAGAGAAAGAAGGGGACCTGCGACGAGACGGAGAATACATAGGAGATCGAGAACGCTTGGGAGATCGAGAACGCCTGTAAGGAGATTTTCTACGTGAAGAAGGGGAGTGATAGCGTGTTGGCGATCTGCTGGAGCGACGGTGACGATATCTCTTTGCATCTGTACTGCTATCTCTTCTTTTACGCGATAGTCTTTCATATTCAGCAAAAGGATCATTTTCTACAGGGCGATCATATAATTCATCGGCAGTACGCTTTCTGTTGTTGTCAGGCTTTCTATGGAGTTTACCATCAGCAGTAATTTCTCCTGCTTCTACATCTTCAGATTTAGGATAAGACGACATTTTTTTTACGAGATGTTGTTACTTTTTTTTTTTTAAAGTGTTTTTTTTTTTTTTTTTAATGAGATTGAACAAATGATAAAACGTGAATGGATGAGAAGATGAAAAGAGAGAAAAGGAAAAAAAAAAAAAAAGGATGAATGACGCAGCATTGTTTTTTATGTGACTGTGTTTTTCGAGGTTACTCATCACGAAAATACTACATGAAGTTATTCCAATCAATTGAAGGTTTTTCAGTAATACCCAAGTAAAATTCAGCATGAGTAGTTTTTGGGTACCTAATGACACTTCTTATGGGTTGGTTTAAGGGGAAAATTCTCTCTCTTTTGTCGTCTGATATTACAATTCTCTTTCCTGGTGGTGGTGTTCCTGCAAAATCTATTTCCGACAGCAAATCTCGAAACGTATAAGAGTCTGTAATCGCCAAGTTTTTCACATAGTAGCAGTCTTCTTGTTGCTTTGATATACTTGGTGAGCTTTTTAGAGATACTGTTTCTATGACTTTTGAGTAATGTTGAACAAAGGGTTGTGCCATATTAGTAAATGATAATTGATTTTGTAAGTTTGAGGATAATGAAGCAAGTGATGGTGTACGTAAATGAAGTGGAGGTAATTGACTATGATTAAATAAAGGTGTAGATATACTTGAACTAGGTATAGTTGTTGTACGCTTTCTTTTTGTTGATGTTGAAGTAGTCACGATAAATTCAGAAGGAGGAGGAGGTGGTGGTTGATATCTTATTTCACGTACTTTGGAGGCAAGTCTTCCACTACCTACTGAATGATTAGAATCCACTGGTGATGGCGGAGCTTGATCTTGCATGATGATAGATGGTGCTGTTGTACGAAAATGCTTCTTTTTTGCACGATATAGCGTGCTAGAATGTGCTTTACAAAGTGATACTTCTGTCATATCACTTAATCCTACTATATGATTTGATTTGTCTCTATATATTTGATGAGCGTATTCATCAAGCCACTTTAATGTAAATTCATAATCCTCTTTGTCTTGCGGTAACAATCTTTTCGCTCTTGAATCCAACCCTCCTTCTGGTAAGTTCTTTCCACGACGAGGCTGTGTTTCTAAGCATTGACAATTTACACCATAATACTAGCATGATGTTAGCCTAGTCTTATGTATACATTAAAAAAATATTCTTATTTACTCCAGAGCATGTAAAACAAATCGTACATACAATACATGCATTCTAAAAGAATAAGTTTACTACTGTATTTGAAATAAAATAAAAACAATTCACCTTTCTTGGTAATAAAGAAGTCTCATTCAGTCTTGAATTCGAAGACATTGGTGATGTTGATTGTTGATGTTGTTGTTGTTGTTGTTGCTGATGTTCAGTAACGGCTTGGGCCAATTGAAACAAGTTATTTTCTGCCATAAAAAGAGAAAGAAAAGGAAAAGAAGAAAATCAAGGGGGGAAGAGCTAAGTTAGGGAAATAAAAAACAAAAAGAAATTTTATTGGTAATGTTTCACAAAGATGATATTTAAGCTTCTTTAGTTTCAACTGACCAAGTTAAATAACCAATAGCTACTGTATCTAACATTCTATCTTTGATTACAACTTGATGCTGAATTTCATGCTTCCCGTCACCTAAATCACTCGGGAGAGTATAGTCCGAACTAGCAGTTAATAGCCCGCGTGCTTTCTTCTTGTACTATTATATGATGTATAAATAAACAAACAAATATCTATTTAAAAAAGACTTTACTTCCATCTTGATAGCTACTAGAATGGCTCTATCTTTCTTTTTTAAATTACTCATTAAAGCTAATCCACCTGTTGTTTCTGCAAATGTCGCTAAAGCAGTAGGATGAATACTATGCGTACATATTTGTCAATTTATTTGTTTATTACATGTCCCTTTATAAATTACCCTTTTTGTGTATTGTGTGTATTATGATGATCCTAAATATTTACTGTTAAACAAAACCTTTTATATATATATATATATATATATGTTTTAATATGAACTTACGCGCATAATGGCTGTACAAAAACCACGCGAGAATGTTGATATACGCATATCTTGATTTTGATTAGTTTCCATGGTATTAACTCTATTTATTTTCTTACCAATGGAGCGAGCATAGGGATCGCTATTGTTTAACAAATAAGCAAAAGTCCAAGGTCGGAAAATCTTGACCACTGGTTTACCAAGCTTCTCCCAAATCATCAAAGGATGACGGCCATGGCGTAAAGTAATCATAATATAAATAATGTAGGCAAATGTAATGACAGTTAAACCACCTAGTAACCGGGTAAAAATAGTCCATTCAAGTTTCAATGCTACTTGAACTAAATGAATAGTTGCTTGCAAATGACCATATAAAGCAGCTAGAAATGGTGATTCGTTTTCGTCAATTACTGGTAATTTCATATGAAGAAAAAAGAATTTTTCTTTTACAAAAAAAAAAAAAAAAAATATCGGACAATCAAAAAGAAGAGGAAGCAGTAAGGTTGCTCCAAAGTTGCTCAAAGAGATGAGTATCTATACTGTTGTTGGACTGACCGTACATCGTGCAGCATGTCCTTTTTTTTTTTTTTTTTTTTCTACCTCATTAGGCAATCAAGGGAAATGCTGTACTAAATATTTACCGATTATACAAACAGAAGGATTATTTTTGAGTGACAGTATAGAGCAAAGATATCTTCATTTGGATAAAACTTGAGCCTACCTTAACGTCCAATGCACTTGGGTTCTTGATGTGAAGTTAAGAGTTAGTTCCTGAATTTACAATGACAATAATGCTGAAAACCTCGTCACGCCAGCGGGGCTTACAAGGGTGGCTTTATTTTTTGAAGACCCCCCATATTTTTTTTTTTTCAGCTTCCCCTTGTTCAACAAGTCAAAAAAAAAAAAAACAGCATGCCTCGTTCAGCTTGGAAAGGTCCGTTCTTTGTTGCATTCCCTGGTTTGAAGCAAGCCGTTCAAGCTGGTACTCCTATCGCCACACAAGGTAATCAATAAACGTTAGGATTCCATAATTAGTCTAATGTCAAATAATGTTAGCTCGTAGTTGCACCATTTTACCTTCATTTGTTGGATTAAAGTTTTTAGTACACAATGGAAAAGACTATTTACCAGTTCATGTCACCGAAGAAATGATTGGGCACAAATTAGGAGAATTCGCTTTTACTAGAAAGCGTTTCACTTATCGTTTTACTAAAGCTAAATAACTTTTCACTCTCGATATAACTAGACAACTTTTTTGTAAAAAAAAAAAAAACACGCACAACCACAACACTGTATAATAATAATAATAATAAAAAAAAAAAGGCTATATGATATTTGAAGAATTATGTTGGGCATATTGTTAATCACTGCTTGTATTTGCGCGTATGCATCACCTGGAAGCGCAGTTTTCTTGGTAATCAATGTTTTAAATAACTTGGCGAGTTGCAGACATTTACACAACTCAAAGGAAACATACTACTATAGTTACAGTGATGGTGTTACATAATGGAAAAATCAACCAATTGTTATCAAACAGGATATGCTTTAAAGTCCCGAGTTTGGTAAGCCTTTCTTTTTTCCTTTCTTCTCTTTACTATTTTTTATAAAAAAAAAAAAAAAAAAAAAAAGATGCCTTATTCTTTGCCTGGTTTAATTGGTAAGAGTCCTTTGGTTGGTTTAAGGAAAGCACAGGACTTGATATTTTTTTGTGACAGACAGAGCATGTAGCCCTTCACGCTTTGACCCTAATCTCGCTGTAAACTTGGAAGTATGTGAAATAATCAATACAAAACAAGGCAGCTCGTAAGTGAACTTGGATGTCAATCAACGAGAGAGAGAAAAAAAAAAGGGGGGTTAACATGGATAAAATAGACCTCGAGTTGCAGCACAAGCCATTGTAAGACACGTTAATAGTACTAAAATCAACCAAGCCATGTTAGCTTTAACTGTAAAGTATATTTCAAAAAGAAAAAAAAAAAAAAAAAAAAAAAATGGATTTTTCATGTTGTTTTTTAGTTACTCGATAACTGTGTTAAAAATTGTGGATATCCATTTCACCTTCAAATAGCCTCGAAAGAATTTTTAAATGCACTTGTTCGTAGATTTCCCGAGCGCTCACCTGCGAAATACGCTCCCAATCCTGTCACTTCAGCACCTGAAAACCAGTGGAACCATTTCGATTACATACCCAACGAACAATACATGGCAAGCCCAGTGATTGACCGTATCTTGTATTTAATTAAAGAGTGGAAAATGACATTAGCAGACTTGGCAAGTTATAAAGAAGATATGGTTCATATCAAAGACATGTATAGACTTTTGAAATTCAAAGGTATTGCTCAGCATCTTTTTGTCAGCAATTGATAATGAATGATGATGATTATAGGCTACCAATTCCCAGAAATTAGAGATTCCTCCATTGCTGCATTAGCTCCCAGTGAGGTACATGACGTCATTTGTGTAAGGATGGAAAGTTAAAAATTCTTTTTTTTTATAGTCATTAAAATCAGCTCATGAATTGGAAGAAGAGGACCGACTTGCAAAATCAGCTGTAAGTGGAAGATGGAATTCAAATAGACATAGATATTAATAAGCTGCTAGAAATTACAAGAATTGATTAGACGAGGTAGACCTCAAGACCTTGTAGAAGCCAATGCACTCATGAAAATCATGTCTGGTTACGTAAGTGAGCCTATCTCTTTTTTGAATCTGCGACTGAGATTGGTATAGGATCAAAAACACCAAGTCAATTTTAAAGAACAATTCGCGGAAGAATTGCATAAAATTCAAAACAAAGCGCGTTTATTATACGAAATGTTGGATAACATGAAAGAAGGTGATGTTATTGACGATGAAGGAACCATGGACGAATTAAAGAGTTCCTGTGAAAGTGCTTTACCCAAGATCCGCAACATGTTAAAAGAAGAAGAAGATCAAGGAAGGATTGAAGAGTTGGAAGAAGTCAAGTCCATTATTAAAGGTGTTGTGTTGAAGTTTCAAGATGTAAAACAGGGTCGATACAACACCAGCTATGATATGAGTGGCAAATACAGAACAATCAAAGATGACAACTACGGAGCTCATACTGCACCACCACAAGCCATCAGTTTAATTGACTTGGATGACCTCGATAATGCATCAACAACAACACCAGTTCAAAAAAACACGTTTGATGAATTGAGTGATATTTTTGACGAAAAAGCTACCGTGGCATCACCTCGACAAACTGATATTTTTGATGAAAAAGCTGCAGTAACATCACCTCAACAAACTGATATTTTCGACTTGTTATCGCAGTCTACTTTGTCTTTACCTAAACAAGAATCGACCATTAAAACAAGTAAGTACTCATGATAAAAGGGGAGAGCAAGAGGTTAACGGTTTTATTAGTTGAATTGGTGAATAAGAACGGCATTCATATTCAGTTGGATGTCTACAAGGCTGGAACTCTATGGGAAATGAAAGCGATTTATTCCAACAAGTCTACAGCACCTATGGATAAAATGACATTACAGTTAGCAGTACCTAAATCAATGCATTTGAACATGGGCGCTGTTTCTTCTACTTCCCTACCACCAAAATCTGACAGGGCAATGGTTCAAACCATTACCATAGACAATCCCAATAAGGTAATGTAGAAGAGCCAAACAATGGAAAGGATGCTAATTCATAAATAAAACTAGGATAAGTTACGTCTTCGTTATAAAGTGACCTATGAGCAATTTGGTGTTGATATGGAACAGATGGGTGAATATCACGATTAGATACTACATGTAACTTTATTGTATAGAAATAAATGACTGTCATATTATATGCATTATTTGAAAATCCCTTTTAACATACAAGCATAAATTACATCTTTTCCGTAAATTGTTGGAACGCTTTAAAAAAAAAATAAAAAATGGGACCGAGAAGCATCGGACAAATACCAGACAAAATGAAAAGTTTTATTGCTATACAAAATCCAAGTGTATACCAAATGTTCACAAACTCTCTTATAAAGGCTTTATCAACTACTGCCGTCTAAGACCTTAACCAAGCACCAACCTTTAACAATCACGGTCATGAGACTGCTACTTCTAGTCGTCTATTATTATGCAGTGCAACTGATCATTTGTATAGGTCGACCTGCTCTAGAAAGATTATCATCAGCAAGACACTATATATGTTCTTGTTAACTAATCATTATATACATAACAAATCTTTTTGTATATCTCCACTTGAATCAACTTTATGTAAGCACTTCATTTATCTTTTCTTTACCCATTTTCTAGCTTTTGCATGTCTAAAATTCTACTTTTGATCTGTCTGAAAACTTTAAATTTACTTGATCTGCTTGTCTCATTTATTAATTCTTCAAAGTGCCCCCCCCCCAATAATTTCCGAATAAAGTGTAATACATATATATTGTACATAAGTCTTCTTTTTTTTTTTTTTTTATTTCAAAGAATTAGAGTTTCTAACATACGCATTCTTTTAAGCAATGCTTATGATCGTGAGGGGGGGGGGGCGGGGGAGTTATAAAGGAGTAAAATGAGCTTTCATTATGATACAAAGTTGCTGTGAGAAATTTAAGTGGCCGCAATTGAAGATGCATTTTCTAAAGTTAACCTTAATTGAACACCTGGGGGCTGATTCTTGATAAACTCTTTATCTTGATAATGGTGTTTTTGGGCCACGATAGAGCTTATAGTACTCGAAGACGACCAATCTGAACTTGATGATCGTTTATTATTGTAGGTTGATTCAGGTGTAGAGAGTAAAGGTTGTTGTTGGGTAAACACCATAGGCGGATGAACGTTCCACTCAAGATCGGCTTCTTGTAAATCTTTGTGACGTTTCTCATAAGAGGAGAATGATTTTGTGCCGTGTCGCATCATCATCCTACGTTCGTCTACTTTTCGTCGAATGCGGTTGCAGTTAAGAATAAGGCATGTCATAATAACTAGAAGGACGACGATACCTATTGTAAAAGGACCCCAAGTCTCTGTAGGTATTCTGTCCAAAGTTGCTGTAGCAGGGGCCAAAGTTGCGTTTGTCGCTTGGTTCAGGTGGTGGCCGTAATGATGTGTCTTTTTGCGATGAAGGTTTTTATGTTCATCGATAGGTGTTGGTTTTGCCAAGTTTGTGTCCATCGATTGTACTTTAAAAAAGAAGAGAAAAAGAGTAAAAACCAAAACTTTCTTTTTTTATTTATTCTAAAGGATACAAAAAAAAAAGGGGGGAGGCTTTATACATAAGTTTTACTTGTTGTGCGAAACTATAATAGGCCTATTGGCTTAAAATACTCGTCTGTCTACATAAGAGAGGGGATATATGCTTAAATGGGTAGGGGATAAAAATCCAATTGTTCAAAGATGCGTCCGATTGCTATTGGATGAGAATAAAGAAAATTCAGTATCTCTCTTGCAGTATAGCAAACGAAAACAAAGGAACAAAACAACGTGATTAAAAACCGACATGAGAATTTACCCTAAAAAGTCCCTCTACCGCCTCACCCCCTTATCATTTTTCATTGCATTACAGATCACAATGTATGATTCGTGGTAGGGCAAAAGAAAAAAGCGTGAACTTGTTACTAAGTATGTATCAAAAGGATGGTCTGAAATATTATGTAAATCAACCCCACGTGGAGCAAAATAATATGAAATATAGCGGCAGTGTTATTGTATTCTCCTCTCCTCTCTATGTCATCCCTACTCCTGAACATTTTCGTTACGAAACTTTAGTGATCGGGCCATTCTTTTGTATAAGTAGTAAGAGGATTATTGTCACCAAAGTTAAACCTTCTAATGTAAAATTGTAAGTCTATTCTAATTGACAGTAACTAGATCATTCACAAACAAGTAAGGAGATATCGTTTACTGTGTTATACAGGTGCGCCCAGAATGTTAGTGGATGGCCGGCTCTATAACACTGTAGTATTTTACTAATGGAACTATATATTTTGCTAACAAATAGTTGCAGAAAAGCAAGGTAAATTAAAGTAAGATCAATTGCATCAAATAGACGAGTCCACACAGTTTGCAAAATTTGCATATGACCGAGTGCCTCATTCAGCTCTCAAAACATATTTATTACAAATACAAAACATTATAGCCGTGTTTTACCGCAACATAAAACCTGTGTATGCGAAAAAGTGGATACATGCAGTGGTGTACATGTCAAATGTATGTAGAGTCTAGCAAGACGTACTTTGTTATTGTTTACATGCTTATCAAAAGCGTGTATTTACGCGTTCCAGTCACCTGATTCGTCGATCGATTATTTACACTAAACGAAAAAAAAAAAAAAAAAAAAAAAAAAAAAACTTTTTTTTTTTCT
>JNEK01002775.1:0-39852 GCA_000697295.1 Mucor indicus B7402
GCTTTCTGATCTTGATACGCGCAAACAAAAATTCTGCCACTATCCAGATCTTTCTTCATTGTAAAACAACTTCCATACTCCTTGTCCAAGCAAAGCACAATGTCTGTTTTGGGCATACCACGTGGCCAGTGAGCACGTTTTACGACTTGCATGATCGAATACAAGCCAACGTTCATTAACGTGGATACCATTTTAGGAGATCCAAACCACGAATCAGCAATAACGGTACGCCCAGAACCAAACCAAGGTTTTACCAATCGCTTGACGGTGGCTGTAAGCATCTTCTTCTTGTTGCCAGCTTCTTCGTCATCAAATTCTTTCGAACAAGGATCACCCACAGTATCCATTCGTAAAATGCAAGACGTATCATAGTCTCCCAGAGTTTTGAATTCCTGCCCAATTGGGTGTGGCTTTCTTGGAACTTTTTTCAGATTGGGCATACCGGTGTCTAGCCACTGGTTCATGGACTCGTCGATTACGAGATACTTGCTCGGAATTATGCATCTCACCATATGCTCATTAAATCCTTCGATGGTTGAGCGTATTTGATAAAGTGGATCAACCGCTTGCGCTTCTCTAGAAGGAACTTCAAATACATGCATTCTCATGATGTCATTAAATCTGGTGAAAGACATATACTTGCTGAAGTCCGTATTCAGGAAAAAATGAGACTCGCCTTGTCTCCAATAAGCTTTTTTGTCCGAGTGTCGTACCACTGTCATTACAGTCAATAATGATATCCACATTAGATACTCGTTAAAGCTGATATCAACCCAATGACCAAGGCTTCTTGCATGCATGTTGGTGTTTCGGATAATGGAGTAGATATGGCCAACTGGTAGAAAAAACAAGAAGTAGTCCAGAGGAGAGCCATATCTTTTCGCTGTCATGGTGAATTCGGAAGTACAACGGCTATAACCATCAGCGTTTCCACCGAGACGGGAATCGATGTAAATTTCACCAACTTTCCATCCATCTCTCGAGTCCACATCTTTTACATTTTCTCCACATATATCCCTCTCTTCTCCGTTGTCAGAAAAATCATCATCAACTGCATTTTCTAGCAAATCTTCAGTTGCAAGTTCGTTGTTCTCGGGTGTTTCTTGCTGGAGTACTTCCAGATCAATATCGGTTGGAGTGATACGCCCCATATACTTCAGTGACCCTTGAGCCACTTTGATGCGTGCGTTCAAGTCGTCGAGCAACACGTCGTAAACTATAACACCGTTTATTATAGTCTTAGATACGGTTCTACCGCTGAAGCGTAAGCCAGGCGTGTTCCAGTCATATTTATTCTGCAAAGCAGCCTTAACTGCTTTATCAGTGATAAAGCGTTTGCTTACAGATACTAGTACATTTATGTCAAGATTCCCACTGGGTTTGGGCATTTTATGATAACTGGTAGAATATTATTCTTAATGAGACAAAAAAGTGGAGAAGTGAAGTTGTTGGCAAATATAGCCGTTTTTTGTTTAAAAATAAATCATACCTTCATGGTTTGTATTATTTACAAGGGTTTGGTCTTGGAGCAACCCATAATTTATATTGAGACAGATACTTCATCAAGGGTTCATTTTTTATACGACACAATGTGGCGGCATGTTGGCTTTTGAATTATAAAATTTTATTTTCGACACATCGAAATACATGATAACACGTCTTCTTATTAGTAAAACGTGATATTTGTGCTTCGTCCAGTACTCATAAATCTTTCCTATGAGTTTAGTGTGCCATGCTACCATGTAGTCTCAACAAACGATAAACAAGAGTGTACTCCGACCCACCAATGACAATTATAAATTTTAAAAATATAAAATGCAAATGCGTGATTTAGGTCTTGTTGCAACTAATAGAAATAATTTAAAAAATACCCTGAATAATTCTAGAGGTATTAGGCTTTCTAGCAATGAAAAGTTTATAAAAAAATAAGGGGGTCTAGCTAACAAAAAAAACACACTTTGGATCGACCCATATGGGCCGAATCGGCCCCGATGGGCCGATTGGCCAATCTCTACTTGTTAATTAATAAAATCCTACACTTGAGATAAATATACAATATATATGTATATTTGGGATTGGTCGATGAGGGATATCAATAAAATTTCCGCTGGTTGGAGAGCACCTATTCATGTAAAGTTTTCAAAGTCTTCCATATAATTGTCCAACCAAATGAATTCTAAATTTTATAAGGGACAAAAAGATGAAAAATAATAACTACTCATTTACTATCCTACATTCTTTAAACTTTTCTTTAGAACTTTCCGAGTATATTGCTAGATCAAAGTCGCCTTGTTTACGTGGATTCCTTCTACAGCATAAAGATTCTTTTGAGAAATGGCACGAGAATCCCTTACAAGCGGATAAGTTTCTTGAAGTTTGGTCCAACCGATTCTGTGAGATTTTTAGCGTTATTCAAGCCAGAGAAATAAAGGTAATGAAAAACAGTATATTTATATAGCTTGCGGCATGCTAGCCTACGTACACGAAATAACACACTAAACTATCTTTTTATAAAAAGGGACTAAAAAAAAGTAATTCAGATATCAAAGAAATATGTACAGAACTGTGTGATAGATTTCGTTTGGGAAAGGAAAGAGTAAGTTCAGCAAGAGCTATGTCTATCTATTTAATCTCTCATTATTTATTTATTTTGGCTAAACCTTGGTACAAGGACTATTTACACGGGTTTTTATTAAATCTTTACTGAACAATAAATGCTTCCTTTACATATCTGGCTCTTTTCGAGACAATGAACCCTATTTCCCACCATAATAAATCAACCATCATAGAACAAAGGAACATAATAAAGACCACAATTTGACAACATTCTCTTTTATTATTTATATATAAACAGGAACAGCTTTTATGCTTACTCTTTTTCTTTTACTCTTATTGTATACGTCTTAAGTGAGTTTATCATTCGAGGAGGAAATTCACTGAAAACGAAAACGAGACACTACGAAAGCCTTTGATTTTGAAGTGTCCTCAATAACGGTTATGCTCTTATGGTTTGTCGCGTGTAATAATGAACATTGTACAAACAGCAAAACTCCACTTTTTGCAATTTTTTTGAAAAGTCCGTGTAAATAGTCCGTCACATGGAACACGAAATTTTACAGATGCAAACTGTCATGACAACCCGCTTAAACAAACGCTTGCGTCAAGAAGCTGAGGAAGATGCTATTAATAAAGACGAAAACTTCCAGTCCTCTCAACCATCACAGTCTACAGAATCATCACAAGAAAGACAATCAAGTCGGACGCCCTATGTTTCTGAATCGGATTCATCTCAAGATAACAATGACCTTTTGGAGCCCATGGTATGTAAATCAAACGAAATAAACTCTGATGTTCCTTATTTAATTTTGCTGGCTGCATGTAGTGGATCATAGACGGCAATAACTTGAGTATACTTTCAATTGAGTTCAGCTCACAATGTTACAGAAAGAGCTTGTTTGAAGAAACGCTGGCTGTCACAGAGGAAATGGCTTTAAAGCATGTTTATTTATTGAATCAAAGTAATGATTGCTTCGCTTATTGCAGTGATGTGAATAGTATGAAAAGTAAACTAATTGAATACTTTGAGATAAACAAGTTTTACAGAAAAGCTTCCGATGAAGAAACCAAGCTCGTAAATGATGTAGCATATGTAATTGTATTTGATGGATCATTAAAACATTATGAAACTAATTATGATCTCCTTTCAACATAGAGTAAAGCAAACGGCACAGCGATGGAAGCTAAAAACTTGGCGATCAGACAGTTGACAAATGTGGAACTTGAAGTATAGAGTGTCCCATTATTTTCCGGAAAAGGTGCACGCTAAATCAACAAAGCTTTTCTCGTCTGTGTACGTGGATTATGCAATATAATAAGAATGTCAAAATATATAAAAAACTAAGCTAAATTTGTGTAAATACCTGTCAATTTATTATGCACTCGTAACTAACCTGTAGTCGTCATTTGCATCTACACTTTAATAAAGGAAATTTGATTTATTAGTATCATTAACTACATTTACTCAACGTGACAATTTTCTAATTTTGTTTAGCATTATAATGTTATATTAGTCCAGGAACACTTGTTGGTTCAGATTCCGATATTGGTACGTTCTCAAGTAGATCTCTTGTCCTTCTTGAGAGCCTCGGCACCCCCAATATACCAAATTTGCGTTCACATAAATGAATCTCATTGTTTCTATAGGTGTTTCGTTTGCTAAAATGTAATCTATAAATACTATGACAATCCTGATTGGACATATGACGGTTCATACAACTTTATTATTTTACATGCACCTTTTTCTTTCTTGGCTTGTCTAGATATATCTGTAAAATTTAGATCGCCGTGTAACCATGGCATCATAAATGATTGAGGTCACTATGGTAGCCTTTTAAAAAAGAAATGCACTTAATCCCAGCTTACATAATAACCAATTTCAAAGTCAATTAGCTTAATGTAAACGTATTTAAAGTACATTTTATTTCAGTAAAGAGACCTACAATACAATTCAAGGGAATCTAAACCAATGTCTACTAAAATAATAATTTCTTTATTTTTTGTATTTGCTTTTACATGCAATTTGATTGATGCTGCAGAAGACAGAGGCAACTATACGGTGAATGGTATTGAAAGCAGAAAGAAGGCAATCTTGACTAACGGTGGTGATGTTTGGGATCTATCCATTGTTATGCTTGAAACTGAATTTTTGACTACCAACTATACTTATGGTGACGCCAAAGCAAATGATGCTGCTAACTTTGGTATCTTCAAGCAAAACTGGTTCATGCTTCGCACATCTACTGAGGAATTCAAAAGCTACATGAGTGATGACTATAATAAGGGAGCGGTTCTAAATACAGATTTAAAGCGAGACATTAAAACCAGACAAGAATCTCAAAAGCACTATGGTACTGATAAATGGTTCGCTGGTCATAGAAATGGTGAATCTGGTTTAAGCAATCCCAATACGCAAGATATTAAAAACTACAAGGATGCTGTTACTTGGATACATGAACAGCTTAGCAGTGATGAAAAGTATCTCTCTGATGATACTAGGTTCTGGGTTAGTGTCGTGGCCATTTAAGCACTAGTATAATATAGATGTTCTTTGCACAATAAATCACTACATACATTTTACACTACTTCAGGTTCTTTCATACTGCCTCTATATTTTATACATTACATGAATATTAAAACTGATATTATCATGAAAATTCTTCACAGCAAACAACTCCTTGTTGGTTTATGCTTTTTTACTTAACTTACATCACAAATAGTTACATATCAGTTTTTTTTATAGTTACTGCTACTTGTTAAAACGAGTGAGGGGATGTACGTATTTAGTGTATAATTAAATATCCCATTCACTTTTGTTATTTTCAGAATTAAGAGGGTTTAACGTACTTCCCAACAAAAAAAAAAAGTTTCTTCTTTTCGAGAATCAATGTTTTGGCATGTATCACTTGTTCCATTTCTCCCCTAGGCTATTATATAGGTAAAAGTGAAAGAAAATGTTATCCTGATTGTTGTACATTACTACATCATATATAGTTTCATTGTTTGGGGTGACAAGCTTCCCCTAAAACGAATTAATGTATGACATCAAAACATTTATTGTTATGGTTTCAGAAATAAGTCTATGACAATTTATACAAAAGTGGGAGTGATCTACATGGCACTTTTAAATATATGAAATGTTTCAATTAGTAAAATCGTAGTTTGTCATAAATATTGTATGTTTATTATAGTATTGTTATAATATGACTGTGAAATTATGTAATCAAAATGAGAGGGGAGAGTTTAATAGTAAAGGAGAAAACTACAACATGTATATACATAGTAAGGAATAAATTACATAAGGAGGAGGAAGGGAATTAAATCATATAGCCTTCAAAAGTATCAGTGCCTAAGCTATCACGTTTACCAGACCTATATTTTAACATCCATCTTCCATCTGGTAATTTCACGTAAAAGTTGGAGTATGGAAACTCGTTGTCTTTGCAATAAGTTGGACTAAACGGTGGAATCTTCATACTTGAGCGATCGTCAATACTCTGCCGTAAGTGTAATTTATTTCTATTTCTCGAGACCCTGTTAATATCTGAGCTACTGTCAGTACTAGCACTTCCTGTTGACATAGTTAAGTTAGAATCGAAGGAAATTGACGATTCTGAAGATTTGTTTGAATTGGTAGATAGTCTTCTATCTGAAGCTGTATCGCTTGAAAATAAATATGATAAACGGTTCCAAAAATGCTTCATTTTGTGTATTGTCGCTATAAGAGGAGAAAAAAAAGAATTATGATGAAATCAAGGTTGCTTAAATTCATCATTTATAAAAGACTTTTAAATTCAAAGAGCGCCTTTTATGCAGCCTCTTATGGCTATTTCGCCTTACTTTTATAATCACGTCGCTCAGCGGCCGATCGGCTGACTGAGGTTTTTTGTCATGTCTGAATCTGAAAACTCTGTCCATTCATATTAACGCATTTATGTCACTCGACGTCAGGCGATATGATCCAAAAAGGAAACATGCAAATTTCTTATTTTTAATCTTCTTGATAGCTTATTACTACGCAAGAAAAAGTGAAATAGCAGTAGTTGATCAAATATTTACTTTAAATTCCCCCTATCATGAAATTGATTAAACGAATACACGCTGCTACTTGATTGTTATTCACGCATTCTAAAATTTACAGCTAGGACATGTCTTGCATAACTTGATAGGAAATTGTTTTATTTCAAACTAAGCATAATACATTACATTCGAGGAACATCCTGCATTATGAGGTCTCGTGTATACAATGAGAAAGCATTATGTAACATAAGTTAATTGAACTTCTCCTGAATAACTTTGTTACTCGTCGTTATACTTGTCTTGAAATGTCTACAGTATAGTATTTTGTGTAGATCAAACATGCTGATCCCAAAACGATGAAAAAAAAAAAAAATCAAGTGGCTTAAGTTTTAGTTTTAGTTGCTATGATATAATCCATTATTGTTTACAGGGGATAAAAGGTCAGAAACCAAAATTCTGCATTGCCGCCTAAACTGATTAATAATACCTCTCCTCAGAAACATAATAAACTATCAAATCGATGTTTCTCCTTATAAATTGATTTACTATTTCCTGGCAAAAGGATATGTAGGAGTTAAATATTTTAATTTTCGTATACAATAATAAGGAATGACACACACTCAATACATGCATAATGTAGAACGCTCACGTTAAAGTTATATTAATTCACAATAAGGAACTCCTCATAATTAGTCGCACTAGCGTAATAGAGAAAGAGGCGCATATTTAGCTAATAACCACCAATATCTACGGCTCCCTACTTGCTACACCATATATCAGTAGTGTGCAGGTTCACTAAATAAAATGGGCGGTGTAATAATGTAATTATGTCTTTCAATAAGGGAATTTTTTTTAAAAAAACAAAAGCAAAAATTTGAATGATGTGGTTCTGCATAATAGCAGCGTCGCTACTGATCAACTGTAAGTCTGTAACATATATAAGCTAAGCTTATTTAATCAGATATGACGAGTCATAGCACCATTGCATTTTGCCAATTATCGATTGTCAATTTGTATGTAAAAGTAGTGTGATAACATTATCAAAAGTACGTCACTTCTACTGTCGTGAATATTCTCTACAAGTTATCTATTACAAATTAGAAAAGCATGAATTTCAACAGAAGCTAAGTTTCAGAAGAAATTCTCATCTGAATCACCAGCATTACATATATTAGATGAGACTATGGCTATTGACTTAAAAAAAGGTTGAATGGTAGCCTATCTAAATAATTTTAAACGCTTCTTACATAAACATATACGGCTCAGTAGCGCTACGAATGACCACCCAAACAACATACATATACCTCATTATATAGTCTTCACATCAAGTCAGATGATGTTCAGTAACATCAAATTTATTTTTATCTAGTTCGCTCTATGCTGTTTCCTCCTTCTTGGACTTCTTTCCACCATTTGGTTCAAAACCACTGATGCTCTTTCTCTTTTTACCGGTTATTGAAGGAGCTTGCAGTGGTTTAAAAGCATTAAAAGAATATCTACTGTGTTTAACAGCTGGTGTATTTTTATGCTGTTCAGTTTTTTGTTCATGATATATGGGCTTGTATGTGATTTCCAATTTATGCCCGTCAATCTCAAAATCCTTCAGTTCCGCGATTTCTTTGGCTTTCTCGGGGGTGTCAAATTCAACAAATGCAGTGCCCTAAACAGTATTCAATGTATAAATAACCTTTATCTCTTTTTTGTTTCGTACAATAGTGCTTCTTACTTTGAACCTTTTAGGATTGACATGTGTTTTTTTTAATCGCACACAAAGAACTTTGCCCTTCTCACTGAAGGCCTCATCCACTCTATCTTGAAGTTTAAAGAGTGCAGCAATTGGATCTTCAGCATCGACATCTACCAATGGCAACCCTCTAATATGAACAGAACGTATGGCATGATCTTGCTCAATCACTTCTGACTTTCTTTTAATATTTTTGTTTTCCTCATCAAGTTCATAAATTTCGCTGTCTTTGGTTTTGAGTGCTTTTATAATAGTGTCAATATTGTCAGTGATCATTTGGATCTTTTTGAAACCAGCAATAGTCTCAATAGGGATCCCTAGAGTAATAAAATACTCATTTAGCAGAATTAGGTGGTGTGAGCTTTCTAAAACTTACAGCCGCCTTCACTATTAGAGCATAAAGTCCACAAGAACTTGTCATATGGCAAATTGGAATCAGAAAAGTAAAATTCGACCTGTTTACAGATCTTCTGATCGTCAGTAAGTGGCATTATAATTAAGTACAGTAAAACAAGAAAACTATTTTTTTTTTTTTACATGTAACACCACCTCCTCTCTTCTACATGGAGAGAGTTTAAGAGCAAGTGTGTCAAAGTGTTAGCAGTCACGATCGGATCCAATTTTGGTGAAAAATTCATGCATATGATGTCTTCTTGAAAAGCTAGCAACGATTGGTAAAAATCCTTCGAATTCCTTATGCTATTAATTATTTGTGCTGTGTGCCGTCTATAAATGAATTAATCACCATAGCCTTCTTCGAGTTAAAAAGTAAAAACCTGTTTTGGCTCTTTATATCGATGTAAATCTCTTATGCTGTTGTCATGAAAGTGGCTATATGCATGTTTCTAGATTTTAAAATTTTGATAGTTTTAATGAACGCGTTTATTTAGTTTGGTAGTTCTACTTCTACAAAGTAACGCTTCTTGTCGTATTCATAACTGGAATGATTTATTATTATTATGGAAAGTACATCTTAATGTGATATCTTTAAAGAGTTATTAGTAAATATTTTTGCCTGTTCATAAATACAGACTTGTTTGGCACTGGGAATTCCTTCATCGTACTACTATTTACCTGAGACTTTTCCAGACAATAGTTAATTGTTTTTTATAATAGACCGATTATTTAATTCAACTTGCCGATGCTCCCTGGATAAACTTTTTGTCTTTAGGAACAAACAATGTATAGATACGCATCTCAAGGAGCTATATATATTACATACAGAAATCTGAACTTATACTCAGTACCAGAAATAAGAACACTTTTATATGTTTCTTATGTGAGAAGCCCCACCTATATTGAAAGGTTTTTTTTTTTAGATGGCGTTGTTTTTATTCTATTTTTTGTTGTATTAAGTTATCAAGTACACTATTGTGTTACATATTATATAGCCGGTTGCTTCTTGTTTAACCTGGGTCTTCCTCTAGGTTTATGCTGTACATCCCTACATCCCAGCTTTCCTGTAGCCACGCACCGACGACAGGGTCTCATATCGTCACAGCGTAAATGAGACCTTTTACAATGGTTGCAAGCTTTATCAACATTACGTCCCTTTTTTACTGATGGCTGTCCAAAAAAGCATTTGTATTGATAATCGTCATCGTTGTAGTCCTCCTCGCCTTCGTCAATAAAGTTATCTTGTTCTTCAGTATCTAAAGACTGCTGAGACAATAAGCTGTTAAAACTATCAGAAACACGCATTGAGTGCTGCATGTTGTTAGCAAGAGAAGACAAGGATGACGAAGAATTCAAGGTGGAAAGACTATTTGAGCTGGTTGTAGTCACTATACGATGAGGTACACTTCCACGTCTTCCTTTATGGCTGGCTTTCTTTTTTGTCAATCCATGAATGTCAGGCATAGACTTGCGAGTCTTTTTACGTGCTGCTTTGGGCACTTTAGAGCTCAATAAATCCCAATTGAGATCACAAGTATCAAGAAAAGCGTTACTGTCAGTTGAATGAAGAGATTTGATCGAAGACTTTCGTCGGGTATATTTTCTCTTTGGTTTAACTGTTGCTGCTGCTGAGTTCAAAGAAGTATATTCCATAGCTGACCAGCAGTAGGATTCTTCAGTTTCAGAGTAAGATTCATCTTCAGTATCTTCATTTGTAGATTCAGAAGAGAGAAGGTCATATTGAGGAGGCAATACGAACTCGTTCAAGAGCAAATTATCTCCATAGAGTGAAAAGCATGGTGTTGTTTCAGAATCAGCTTTGGCTACAAATGCATTGACATCCTATTTTCATGATATGATATATAATAGAATTTTGTTTTTAATTCCACAATCAGTTTGAATTTTATCGAGCTTACACTGAGACTAACATAACCTTGAGGCATACTTCCTTCAGAAGTAGTAGAGTATTCTTCTTTATAACTATTTGGTAAAAAGCAATCAAAAGAGGGTTGATCAAAAGGGCCAATGCTGATTGACATATTATCGTCACAGAATAGAGAATCTGGTGGAGGTATAAGTGGATCTGCTGGCTCACAGGACCATTCCTCTTTCTGTTCCACTAAATCTACTCCTGTTGTCTGGTCAACATAATCATAGTCAATCAAGTTCAAAATTAACTCATCTGTGATAGATTGTTGTTGTTCTAGAGAGATTTCAGGAAGGGCATTGTCATCACTGGCCTCTGCGTGGAGATATTTTAAGTAAGAATGAGTTGATTTATAAAGGCTGCTGTCATACGTGTATGCTTGTTCACTCATTTCCTCTTCTATTGTATACAAGGTGTCATTGTCAGCACTGTTGATCCCTTGTGAGTTTACACTTTCAAGTAGGTTGATATCGGATGTGTCATTAATATCCAACAATTGAGGGTACGTCAAAATTGCCTCCATAATAATATGAAAGTGAGAGAAAGAAAAAGGAAGGGAACGGGGATTAAAGGGATAAAGGATGAAACAGCTGCTTGAATATATTATATATTAGAAAGATGATCGCATTCTTTAGGCCAGCTAGTAAAGTGTTCTTAAATATTTCTTATGTAATAGTTTTGCAGATGACTTGTCAATACCGCCACCCTTTTGATTTTTTCCAATAATAACTTGATTTTGACACTTGCTATTCACATGCTCACGCGATCGCATTTATGATGGAGCATTAAAGTATCACATCTATACAATGGCATCATTTCTCGCCTTTACTGGATAATACAAAAGAAAAATGCATACCTCGTTCAATAATAAATGCACCCATATTTTTTTTTCTTACGCTGTTCGTTTTCCCTAGATTATTTTCGTCAGCCTCTTCTTTATTCCTTAAAATAACAAGCGAACTCTCTCCTTAAATCATTCCTTTCCGTCATATTGATTGAATTAACTAGAGAAATTATAGGAAAATTCGAATGACAACCATTCGAGCAAACTAATATATACACAATATTCACTAGAATAGACTTATAAATTGTTATTATAATGAACTAAAGTAGCGTTATAACACTAGACTCCAGCCTAATAAATGAACAAGTATCACACAAGGAGATTCAATGACCCTCCTTTATTTTCCGCTGTAGAAACTGCACGGAGCTATACTGCTACTTGGTTCTTGTTTGTTAGTTTACTTGTATTTTGATAATCAAGCCCCTAAGATCGAAATCTCTTGTCATTTTATATATATATATATATTATATATATGTATATGTTAAAAGCAGTGGCGGAATATGCACATAATAAATGGCGGGCAAAAATAACATTAATGCATAACTTTGCTCCGAAGTTGTTTGTGACCCCTCTTTGGTAAGCAATTGCAGCTGTAGTATAAGTTTGTGTTTATTTTTTATCACATAGGTATTGTATTTATCAATCACTCTCGCTATCGCTACTACTTACATCTCCGTACGCCGATAGCAAAGATAAAGATCCAGCAGCGGCTTTAGCTTTAGTGTCTGTCGTCGGCGATACCTCTATCTTTTGCTTTTTTTCTACTGGCTTCTCTTCCTTTTCCTCGTCGTCGTCCTTATCTCTCTTCTTTTTTATGAACAGAGCACCTTTCAGAGAATCCCTTTTATTTGATTTTACTGGTACCTTTGGCTTTGTTGGTTTTAAAGTGCTTATTTCTGGAGGGTTCGTAGGATTGGAACGCGCGCTATCAACAGCTTGGCGAAACTCTTCCAATTCTAGCTTCTCCTTGATTTTCTGTTCGTATTCTAGTTTTTCTTTCTCATCGGACAATGTTTTGTAAAATGCAATTTCTTCTTCATCCATTCGTTTAATTTGGTTAGAGAGACGAGATTCCTCTGCAAACTTCTCTTCTTTGATAGCTTTTTGTTCTTGGAGACGCTCATATAATGTACGTGGGTCGTACTTTTCTTGGACAACCTCTACTAAGCGGGCGGGTTAAAAAGAAAGATCAACAAGACAAGAAACGCGATTAACAAACCTTCTTTTTTTTCTCCGTTGTCTATTTGATGTTCTTCATTATGTTCAACAACTGATCGTGAAACAAACGAGTTCTTTATATTAAATGACATGTCGGTGATGACTGAAAGAATCGTGAACCACACTGGCGGTTAATTGAGGAGAAAAAAAGAAAAGTCACATTATGTAAAAAAATACATACATTAAATGAACGAAGGCTTTGTCTATAGGTAGGGGGAGGAATATTCTCTAATAGTCAAAGCGATAAGAAATCAGCCATTTCATTCATGAGCTTTAAAGTCTTAAATAACAGGAAGCTTTTACTTTTCCAGTCATTGACGCCCTCAATAACGTTAATAATCTCTTCGGTTTCAGTTTTGATCTAGTTTTCTTCTTTTGTTATTGTTCCCTAGCTTCTCGCCTTTCAAGGTGGATTCAATTCCCCCACCATCTCCATAAGCATCATTGCTTAACTAAAGCGCGTTACGCAAGTCTTTTTTATATAAATTCAGAGGATCATGAGCGAGAGACTCACCCCCTTCGTAGTATGAGTTTATGATAGCATACAGGATATACTTTCTCTTGTACATATCCTAAATGAATAAAAATTTTGGAAGCGTCCCAACATTTAGCCCCTTGTATAACAGCTTCTATCTTCTTACTGAGCTTAGCACAAAATTCTTTGCCTATATCTTTTTGTAGACTGACAAACTTCGCTTGGTTCACCTCTACTGAAAGCAACAAAACCTTTGAGGAAAGTTTTTTTCACCGTAATCACAATTATCTGTTAGTTAAGATTTGTCTATTATACAGAATTTTCTCTGGCATACATCCCATGTTTGGAATTTTGTTTGTGTACAGAAAAGAAAAAGCTACAGCCATAAAATATATTCTTCTTTACACGTTCGCAAGTCAGCTCGGACAGACCCTTGCGCATCTTTCTGTCGAAAATTGAGAAAAAAAAAAAAGAGATTCTGTTCTATAGTTTAATTCTATAGGAACAAAGTTAGCGATAAATAATGCGGTAATAAAGTTGTCATATGTGTACTCAAGTGTGTCAGGAGCACAACATGATGTTACAGAAGTACAACAGGCAAAGTCTTTGTAATATAACAGTCAGAACCGAATACTAAACTTTAACTTCTATTCTGCGGTCAAGTCAACAATGAAGCTATATTGGCTCTTAGTTAGTGCATTGTCCACCTGTATATAAAACCTCCTGAATCAAAGGAAAAACGTGGGAGCAAGCGCAATATCTTGATTGGTAAGCAGCTTGTCATATGGACATATTTAAAGTTACAGTTTGTGTCACAAAACCCTGAAATAATTATCTATATAAAAAGAAAAGCTCAGTTAAAGCATAAACAGTAATAAAGACTGTGTTTTTAACAACGTTGAAGCCATAGGATATAAGTTGTTAATCATATCTATGATCCTTTGAAAAGAAAGCTCTCTACAATTAGGCAAGAAAGTGACTGTAAAAAATCGTCCCTTATAAAATTTCTGTTTTTTTAATAACAGAAGACTTTTCAGATTTGCGGGAACAATCTTGTGGAACCGAATTAGCTAAAAAAAAGCTTGTGATTGATGCTGCTAAAGCGACTTTCATTATTAAGGGATTTTCTAAGGGGACGATTATAGGCTCTCTAACAATGTGGGATCGTCTCAGGCAATCAAAAGCCACACTTGTTTGTTGTAGTATGGTTTGTGAATTCCGCAATTCAATGCAAAGGAACTTTACCAGTGGCCCGCAAGAAGTACGGTTGTCGAGAATAACTACACCATTTAGCAAGTTTAGCATGTAAAAACCAGGTACAAGCAATTCGAAGGTCCGGAATTACGGCTATTTTCTTGTTCTAATCACTTTTGATATCTGACGATTGTAACGCTTTCTTTTATAGGTTAGAAAGCGAGTCAGGCAAAGTGAGATGAGAATGGCAGAAGATTTGCATTTAGTCTTCATAATAGCTTAACCAGCTGCAATTCCCTCAACAAAAACCATTCAAAGGGGTCCACGCATTAAAAGATCAATCTCAGTAAAGTAATTCAAAACTTTATTTGATTCCATACTTTTCGCTTCTCGGCTCAATGTCATACATTCACTCAACGGCCGCTCTCTAAAGCTAGAAAGAATGTTTTAAATTTTGGTAGCAGTAGCTATGATAGTTTTGGGCTTTACTACATACCCGTTATTAAGGACAATTAAAAGCAATGTTAGCTTTTAAGAGCTTTGTATATCCTCTTTGGCAGGCTTACTTCTCAAATGATCTAGTACTTTATGATTTTACGCATAATGTAGACAATAGGCGTAAAGGGAAAAGGGCAACCATGACGGCCCCTATTTACATGCAAAAACCAAAAGAGTGATCTAATGCCAGCTAGTGCGCTTTTTATTGTCTCAAGAAGAGGAATTATCCGTATGTGTGTATATTTAGCTTACCAGTCCAAAGGAATAAATCTTTTTTCCGTTATTTTTGAAAGATTATTTTTTGCACCGTAATTTTATAGAAAGCCCAGATATTTCTAGACACTCAAATTGTGCCACACTCATCTTTTTTAATAGTAGCCTTTTGTGAGAAAAGGCTTCAATCATCGGCTTTTACATTCCTTCTTTTTTTTTTTTTTTTTTCTCCTTGATGTACAATCAGCTCCAATCACCTTCCTTAAACCCTCTCTCAATTAACAACATTACTGTACCTGCCGACCAAAAAAGGCGGAAAAGACTAAAAGTACTTAGTGCTTGTAATGAATGTCGCAGAAAAAAGACAAAATGTAACGGTGAAAAGCCCTGCACAGGATGTTTAAAAGCCAATGTAGAATGTAAATATTCGAACAATAACTCCAAGCTTGCCAACAATGTAGCACAGCATCGCACTTTGAGCCGTCCTATTACTCCAAGAAAGACGACTTACTTTCCTGCTACTGCTGTTGCTTCTATCCCTTCTTCACCTCAACCAAAGCAAATCATTAGCAAACAACATGTGACTCAACAAAGCTCAATGGATGATATTAACAAATCTTTATGGAATACTGTCCAATTAATAGAAGGACGTTTAAGTAGTATTGAAAACATTTTACAACTATTGCTTCAACAACAACATTCTACTGAAGAAGGGCGCTATACCAACCAACTCCCTTCTGTAAATGAACATCACAGAGCATCTTTAGAAAACGGACAAAAAAAAAGAACCCTGAACAATTATAGTTCTGACAGTTCTTCTGTTTGCTCTTCTATTGCTTCTCCTAGAATCACTGCAATTCCAAGTCTTTTAAATGATGAAAAATCAACCTATTATAAACCTACAATCGTCCAAAATAACTATTACATCTAAAAAGAAAACCACCTCTTTGTAACAAGACATATTTATCATATTTTATCTTACTTCACTTGATCTATCGTTTAAACCCGTTTTATCTTTACTGCAATACTAGTTTATTTATTATTTTTTTTTTTTTTTGTGTCCATTTTCGAAACTTCTCCGGCTTTTTTTTTTTTTTTTTTTTTTTTTTTTTTTTTTTTTTATTATTTTAATAAAACATGGCTGAAAAATATAAGAGTTTGAAAGTAAAAGAACTTCAAGGTAAAACAAAAGGACATTTAATCAAAGGGAGCAAAAGATCTAATGAGTACCAAAGATCTATTGCAAAAACGAAGTTTACCACATTCTGGAAAAAAAGAAGAGTTGATCGACCGACTTGTTCGCGACGATCAGAAAAAAGAATTAGAAAGACTTGAAAGAGAGTTTGAACTAGATGCTGATATTGATGAGTCCAAAGTTACAGAGTAAGAAAGTTATTGAAACGTAGCGTGTATGTTTGTTATTGACCACTGTTTTTTTTTTTTTTTTTTTTGTTAGCAGTATTACGCTCACAAAGGATTTACTTTTGCCTATTGAAAAGGAAGCAGTCTTGTCGGACGTTGAGGATGATTTTATGCCCCTTGAAGACAAGAAAAATGAAGAAACAAAGGTACAGCAACCTGAAACAGAAGAATCAAAAGATAAAGAAGACAAAAAGTCTTTCCAATATACACCTGTCACTTTTGCTTCTAAAGAAGAACAAAAGGAGTTGACTGCTGCCGACAAACTAAAACTAGAAGCAGAACGTCGCTTACAGAGATCAAAGCGTTTTGGTGTCAAACTCGGTGAACAAGAAATGAGAGAAATTCGTGCTGCTCGCTTCGGTACTGCCGCTGATATTGCTGCTGCTGCTGCTCCTGCAAAAGAGAATAAGGAGAATGGTAAGAAATTAACCAAAGAAGAGCTGATTTTAAAAAAGAGGGCAGAGCGCTTTGGTCTACCCTTCGTTGAAAAAAAGAACGCCTCTGAAGAAGAAAAGCAGAAGAAAAAGAAAACTGATACCACTGCCAATTTAAAAAAGGTAAATAAAGGGCGAGTTACCAAACAAAATAACAGCAAAGTGGATTCCAAGTTGAAAAAGAATGTAAATAATAAACAACAAAAAGCCCTTCCACAACAAAAAAAGAAGCAACCTCAAAAACAACAACCTCAAAAACAACAACTTCAAAAACAGCAACCTCAAAAACAACAACCTCAAAAGCAGCAACCTCAAAAGCAGCAACCTCAAAAGCAACAACCTCAAAAGCAACAAAAACCTCAAACTAAGAAACAGCAACAAAGAGTCCAACCACAAAGAAATCAACTACAAAAACAGCAACAAAGGGTCCAACCTCAAAAACAAAACATACAACCTAAGCAGCAAATCACACAACCCCAAAAGAAAAAGGTACATTTCCAAGTTCAAGGCAAACAACAGAATAAACCTGTGGCTTCCATTGGTAGCAGAACTGTTACTATTCAACAGTCGAAGGGGCCCGCTGCAAAGAAACATGGTCAAATGAAGACACAGGCCAACAGTCTAAATATCGGTAATGGTCGACAAGTCATCATTGACAATAATAACTCAAGAAAGAGAAAGAACACGAATGAACCTGTTGAAACGGTAATTAAGCAACATAAGCTTCTCCCATTTCTATTTACTAATAATGCTTATTCATAGGCAAAGAAGAGAAGATGGAGACCTTAAGTAAAGTAGTATTTATTGGAACAAATATATATATATATATATATTTTATATAATATATAATATCTTTTTTTTTTTTTTATGCCCAAAAAAAAAGAAAACTTGGCTGCTTTCTTTTCTTTTCTGTCTGAAATGAGATTATTATGATAATTATTATACAGAGAAATATAAGGTAATTAAGAGATGATACATTCTTCAGAAGGTCTTCGACCACTCAAATGACGTTTTTTCTTGTGGTCACCATTTAATGACTTTGTGGTTAGTGCCTTATGTCTCATAGTACCAGGATCAATTTTATGCTGTTGCTGTAAGAGTAACGTGTGCGATAATAAAGCCTGATTTCCATTTAAAGCTTCTTCTTCTTGCGGTGTCAACCCTAAGGCAAGTGCATATTGTCGAATACTTTCAGCATCTTCTGGTTTTAATTGGATAGGTGGAGAAGATTTACGAATACTCTTCGTACTTGCCATGCTATTACGTTTAGGGTCATGTGATTTACGATGACCTCGGTTATATACCTTGGCAGAAAAGACCCACTATAATAAAAAGGTTAATGTCTTTGTCTATATGTACATGTGCTGCTTACATCATAAGAAGGTTGTTGATCATTTACTTTGGGAGGACAAGAAAACGCTGATTTACGACATTCTTCATGGCATATAAGAGCACAGACTTCACAGAATATAGATTGAGTAGTCATCAAATCACCACAGACTTTACATTCAACCACTATATTTTTTGTTTAGCAAAAATTGTAAAAAAAGAGAAAATGGGTTTTTACCTTTGCCAAAAGAAGTATGAATAAAACGATGTGTAATATAATCTTCTTCGTTTCTTAATCCAGCCATGACTTTCAAGTTTTCAATACTATCTCCAGCGACTGACGACTTCTCATCATCGTAAAGTGTCATTTGACTTTCATTAGGATTCATGAAATCGATACCACTGCAACTTCTGAGTGTCATATTGCTTTGTTCAAGATCTTCCTCTTCCTCTTCGTCTTCTTCTTGATGTCGAATAGTGCTAGGGCTATGGTTTCTCAAATAACTTGATAAATCATGCGAATAGGTCTCTGTTTTGCGTATGCGTTGTTGGTTTTGTAAAATCCAAGGATGTTGTTTTAATTCGCTAGCGGAAGGACGCAAAGCGGGATCTTTTTGAAAACAAGCTCTCAAGAAATCTTTCATGTCTTCTGATATAGTTTCGGGCAAAGGAGGGCATTGATCTTCTACAATTCGAAACATAGCAGACATAGCAATCATATCTGCATAAGGTGGTTTACCCGTCACTAATTCAACCAATGTACAGCCCAAAGACCAAATATCTGACTTTGTAGAAGCTCCTTTTAATTCAATCACTTCAGGTGCCACTAATCATCTCATGTTAGTCTCTTTTTTCTTTAATCGCTTGATGGGAATACACTTACTCCAGTTAGGAGTACCTGATACAGCTCCTGCATCAGCTCCCTTTATTTTCAAGTTGAGAGAAACACCAAAATCGGTTAGTTTGACATCGCCCGTTTTTGTGGTTAAAATATTAGCTGCTTTCAAGTCACAATGAACAACTTGATTTTGGTGAAGGTATTCGAGTCCGCTAAGGATTTTGATACAGAAAGAAGCCACAAGTTTCTCTGGGAATGCACCAAATGCTTTTAAGGTAGACATCAAGGATCCATTTTCTGCAAACTCTAAGATGATATTGATACTATGTTGACTTTGAATAAATCCAAGATAGCGAATAACATTGGTATGAGACAGTGTTTTTAATAAAGCCACTTCTTTCTATAGAATAGAATGAGCATTACAATGCAGAAATAGAGATGTTGTATATACCATAATCTCTTGGTCAATATCACCATCTTCCAAACATAATCGTTTGACAGCAACAATTTCCCCTGTAGCTAGATCAAGGGCTCGATAGACAGATCCAAATTGGCCTTTACCTATACAATTACCCAATTGCTAACATACATTAAAAAGTGAGTATACTCTTATCATTCGTAAAGCTTCTTTTTTTTTTTTTTTTTTTTTTTTTTTATGCCTTACATATTGTGTCGTTGTAACACCATCTTTACAATAGGATAATAATCTTTCTTCTTTATCCAATTCTGAGTTCCCTTCTGGTTTCTTTGCTAATATCTCATTGGCAGTTTCACGATACTGTCGATCCAACTTATGACCTAGACTTCCTGCTTTTACTGGTGGCTCTTCCATCTCGTTTAGTTTCTTCAATGACTGCGTGGATGCTTTGCTACTCATGTTGCCTCTGTTGGGAAATGTATGGCTATGTCTTTTATTATTCACAAAAGCAGGGGACGATAAACGTCGCTGCTGGCTATGCAACACACCGTCATCACTACCTTCTTCTACTATCATGCCCTCCTCCGTTGTAGTAAGTAAGGACGAATGCGGCTGTTTTTTGCGTGATGCAAAGGAAGCGTTCTTGGGTGTCTTTGGTAGTATCCCTGAAGATACGGACGATACAGAAGATTGAGATCGAGCAAGTGGGTTTTCTGAGAGAGAGGGGATATTATCGACTGAGTAATAACGAGAATGGTTGTAGTCTTCAACCTCATGAGGTGGAGATCGGAGTGGTGATTTAGGTGGTCTGGAGAAATGAGAAGAGGTAGGCGAAGAAGGTGTAGTTCGAGATTGAAGTCTCTTCTTTTTCAGATCGTCTTCGTAGTCGTCGTAGTCTTCTTCATCGCCATCATCGTAGCTCTTTTTATGCGCAGGACCAGCATATGTAGCTCGAAGCCCTGTCTTTCTCGAAGTCGCTAATGCATCTCTATTCAAACGAAGTCGATTATTTTCCTTGGGCAGTGCCGATGAATCGTAACCGCTAAAAATATCCCGTACGTCTCGGTATTTTGTCATGGATTCTTCTTCTTCGTCGTCTATAATTGTGTTGGTTATACAAGTAAGTGGATATGTAGTTTTTTTTTTTTTTTTTTTACCGATAAATTGGTAATTTTCTTGTGAAGTAGTATCTTGTGATAAGAAAGAGTGTTGATGACCAGCATACTTGGTTTCTTCGTATATATCATTACTATTTAATTTCTCTTGTTGCTTCTTCTCTGGTTTTCGCTGCTGTGCGGCTAATATTTGTTCTTCTGTTAATCGCGATATGGCTAATATTGTATGAATGACCTTTAAGAAAAAATTGAGGAGAAATGTAATTTAAGGGAGGTTAATTAAGTCTATTAATTCCCTCTCTAACTAATTAACCAACTTACAGCTGCCATATCTTTAGCTTCAAATAAGTCTATTGTTTCAAATAATTGACTGTTATTTAATCCAAGCTATGTAATGGATCACAGACAGTCAATACCTGCACTTATTCCAAGTCCCTTAAAATTTGTTTGTTCTCCCTCCCTCTTTTATTTTCCCTCCTTAAATCTTCCTATTTTTCATTTACCTGTCTAGCTCCTTGTAAAAATCGAGTGATATTATCCATCTAAAAAAAAAAAAAAAAAGGCATGAATAATGCTCTTTTTGTAGAGAGAAAGTGCTTATGTATACCTTAATAAATGAGAGGTCTTTTTGGCCTACTTGTTTAATGGTTCCTGGCTTTAGTTTATTTACAAGACTATTAAGCTTTTTTTTTAGTTGTCTATTCATCACTCCGCCCCCTTTTTTTCTTTGTGAAGTTGTCCCTGACTTACTTGCATAATAATACACCGTCTTTTAATTCTTTATGAAGTGGAGTGTCGTAAGTTATTGAAATATCAAGTACAGAATTAAGATAATCAATTGCCGCTCGCTCATCGCTTTGAAACTGTTCATGCTTCATTCGATCGAATAATAAATCTGCTCCACTTTTGGATCGAGCAATACGTGGGGTTGCATAAGCTGTAGCCATATAGGATATGTACGTTGGGCCCTTTGAAAAAAAAAAAAAAAGAGAAGGAAAAATGAAAAAAAAGAGAGAAAGAAAGAAGAAGAAAGATGGCAAAATTCGGCTTATTTTCTTTATGTTATTATGCATCGCCCCCATTACTATTATTAAACTTATACTACTAATCCTACCTTTTGTATAGATGCTTATTTTGGATTAACTTGACTATCTATATCATTTATAGGAGCTCCTCTCTTTTCTTTTACATGTAGTTCTTTTTTTTTATAGTATTGCTCATAATTAGAAGAGATCAGCATTATATAAACAAACAAATAGTAAAGCAGTCTAGTATATAACATAACAAATACTTTGCTTTGTGTATATAAAGATCATGATATTCCTCCTATTATAATAACTCCCTTATTCTTTTTTTTTTTTTTTTTTTTTTTTTTTTTTTTTTTTGGTTCAGCTAGTATACAGAGTAAGCCGTGTGTTCAAGAGTTTTATATAGCATATTAAGGAACTATTCCTAACATTTAGTATAGATACTACAAACAACTATGCGACTTGACAGACGCTCTCCTTTGAAACAACACTAGAATGGTAATAAATCCCAGTTTACACATCCAAGTTTCTGGTAATATTATGGCTTCCTGATTACCATATTGGAGAGCTAATTCATCAAAAACGAAAAAAGAAGAAGAAAAAAGAGAAAGACAATGACTGTGTATATCTGATCTGAACTTTATTGCCAAATAAAGTAAACAGATTTTCCAAAGAAAGGGGCTATCATGAATAGAAAGGAGAAGCGCGGTAATATATAAAGTAAACTTTAATAGGCTATAATTCATCTTTATATATATATATATATATATATGGTAGCAACATTGTTTGTATTATTAAAATGGAAGTTTACCTTGTCAGACCACTTTTATGTGCATGTATTTTTAGATTTAAGCTTTGAGTAACTCACATTGTTTATAAAAGGGAGGTAATTGAACTTTATTTTTTTCTACGAGTCTTTTCTATAAGTGGACCCTCTTTCAGCAAAGAGTATAGTATATATAGTGATCTCTTTTAATTAAAGCACAAGCAATGCACTATTTTCATAACTGTGTGAAATATATACATGATGCATTTACTTTTTCTGATAAAGTTTATCTTCTCTGTATCACGTCTCATTCTCTCTCTTTCTCTCTCTCTTTCTCCCCTTACTGCTATATTTGTTTATAAATGCGCTGAGTAAGAATAATAATATATTATAACTATGTACTTTACATCGCTCTTGCAATAAATATAGTTTACGCATGAATTGAAATCGTGCAAACAGCATATAACCCATTATGACATGATTATGTTTTTAAATATGTATTATATGTACGCGTTTGTTTCATATGAAGTACATGTTAATGTCAATTGACATCATATAATATTAGAGGATTCTAAATGTAACTAATGTCTTTTTTGCAAAACTCTAAAGTGGTGAGCACATGCTATTATCACATCAGTTCATGTAGCTTTGCTATGAGTCTATCCAAGAAGGACATTCTGGTATACAAGTACAAATAGTAATTGGGAAGGTTAATATTCAAGTAGATCCTTATTTGAACCTGAACGAACGATTCAATTACTCATCTTGTCTATACTCATTGACATTGATATATCAAGTGGTGTATGTGTTCCCGATCATAATACAAATATACATATTGAAGAAACCAGAACCATGACACTAATGGTGTCACAGTGGCTATGCATTTATTTCTAGTTATTCTTTATGAACCCATCATGGTTCGAATTATGTGGGAATAACTTACAGAATTCTGTCTAACATCTTTTTTTTTTTTTTTATGCAGCGTCGATATTGATGTTTAAAGCTAACTCGAAAAAGAGTCAGCCTTTCTCAGAATAATAATGTTTGTCCGCTATTCTCTAGCAATAACGTAGTAGTAAATAGAAGCTATGTATATTATTTGTTTCAAGAAACTTTACTATGAACCCTATTGCACATGATTATTACAGATGAAAGAATGAACAAGAAATGGGGAAACACCTCGAATCTAAGAGCTATATGCTAGACACATACTATTGTCAGTTTTTAGTTTCTTTATTTTATGAATAACTGACATACTCACACCATTGCAAGGCATACAAGAGAATTCTATAATTTCCTGTCATTAGACTTACTTTATAATATTTACAAGCATGCTTTATACACTGAAGATCGTTTTTGTCTATGAATGGGTAATTACTAGACGTGTGTAATAGACCATCCTGCTGATATGTAGCATGATTACTTGCTAATATTCTCATCTAGTAGTTCGGCTTGTATGCTATTGTTTTCTTGTATATTTAGTGTTCCCAGCCCAAATGCTGTACTCAATTTTCATCAAAGCACTTATTAAAGATAACCCACTTGATCCATCCGATGGTATCATGTCTACACTATCGCCAGCTTCTTTTTCCTTTAAATCTTCTAAAGCCATTACTATTTTTTCTTTGCTGCCTCATTGTCTTTAACTTTCCTTTGATCAGACCAATGCAATTCACTAGTACTGGTACCGTGTGCTCCATTGGGTGATTTCTTTAATAGTATACGCACACAACAACTGTGTAATGTTATAATTAAGTCGGAACCGGAGATGGCAATCATAAAAAGGATATTTTTCTAAACAATTTTAAACTGCCCCCAGACACAACATAAGATGCATCAAAAGATATACACCATACCTCCTTTTTACATGTAACTTTTTAAAAACTCCTGGTATCGATTTACAAAAAGAGTTTCCCTCTCTTTTTTTTTTTTTTTAGGCATTTATTAAAAAAAAAAAAAGTACTTGCAGAATTGATACAAACAAACAATTAGATATAACCTACCATTTTCAATCTTGCTTACTCTGTCTTTGATATATGTATCAGCCTTTGCACTCTAGACTAAGAAAGGTATAGCGAAAAAAGTTTCAAAACTGTATCGGGGAAGCCACCGATTCTATTTAATAATTATTTTTGTCGATCAAGCATCATCTGAAGTCTCACGAATCCTAACCCCCCCCCCCCCCCCTCCCCCTTCTCTTCTCTCCGTCTTTCTTCTATAGAAATCTTTCTGTTTATTTTTTCGAACGATAGATGTAGCAATTCACGAGGTAAAAGAGTGAGTGTATAACTTATCCAAAATTATACATCTATTTTTGTTACACGATTCATGAAAGCCAGTACTACATAACTCTCCTTAAATAATTTGTCTTTTGAATCAAAAGTAGTGGCTTGAGCGTTGACCGATGATAACAACTAGCATCAACTACATATCAGGATGGGAGGAGATGATATCTCAAAGAAGGACTGAAACACTTTACCGAGGTTATCATTAGCTTAAGATAGAGAGAGAGAGAGAGTGGGTATAGTGTCGATCACTAAAAATGTGTCAAAATATAAAAGTACCTTGTTTATATTGATCGAGATGTAATATACTCTTATGGACATTGATTGGTGAATATATTAGACCTCCTATGGAAACTTTCTCCTTCTATTCCCCTTTCTGTTCCTCATTGTAATCTCTGATATCCCCCCCCCCAAATTTACGCCCCTTAAAACTTATTCTCTTCCCCCCCTGAGTCCCCCAAACATTCCTAATGTTTTAAACTTCAAAACACTTTGTATAAATAGACTTAATTAAACTTTTTTTTTTTTTATCTTTGTTCTTTTTCACACTTTGTTGTATTTATATTATAAAAACACACATATATATATATATCGTCTTTTTATCTATTTTATGTCAATTTAATGAATTCCACTGTAATGACTGACGAACTATTCCAAAAATCAGCTGATATGAACCTCTCTGCTCATGCTGCATCTTTGACTGAAGGCATGACCTTTTTGCAAGATGACGCCACCTTGTATCAATCCAACAATTTGACAGCAGATAAAAAGTCGACCATACCAACAGCAGAGGGTAATTTTAAAACTTCTTTCTATAACCCATTCGAGATCAAACATCGCAAAAGAACCTCTCGTGCTCAATTCAAAGTCCTTGAAAAGACCTTTCTTGAAAACCCTAAACCCAGTGCGTCAGTACGTCGATGGCTTGCCCAGCAACTCGTAATGACACCTCGCGGCGTTCAAGTCTGGTTCCAGAACCGAAGAGCTAAAGAGAAGTCAAAAAAGGATAAAAAGCTCATCAGTGAACCTCTAGTTAAACAATCAAGCACTAGTAGCTATGAGAGTATCTCTTTGACACCCTTATCATCATCCTCTTCTTCGGGATCTCCCCCTCCTTCGGTTTGTAACTGCCCTGATTGCTTTACTACCCCTATGAGTCGCACCTTGTCATACCTTGATGAAGACATCATGTCACCCGTGACACCCTTGGACAACTACTTTTTTATGAACCGACAACAACAGCAGCAACAATGGGCTTCCCCAGCTTGGACTTTCACTCCCGAAGAAGAAAGTATCTCTTATTTTAACCCACCCATGATGAGACGTATGTATACTGCAAGTATGGTGTTTGATAACAACCGTAGAACTAGCAATGCGTTCTTTGACGATAAATCCATTCAATCCACAGAGGTATATGCATATAGCAATATTACATTGAAATCATTGAAACTGACATAGTGTAATTAGCTTTATAGAAGACTGTCTGAGCCCATTTATACAAACAACAGCAATGTCAACCTCAATTCCCCATATAACTTGATACCAAGATCAAATAGTTTCACTGCATTATAAAAAGACACTCTCACTCTATATTAGCACTTCATTCTTTCATATTCTTTCCTTTTTATGCAACCTTATGTATATATATAATTATGTAGTTACTCACAATCTCTCTCTCCCCCCCCCCCTTTTTTTTTTCATTCCTCCTTTTATTTAATCTCTTTACGTGGTTTTTTTTTTTTTTATTTTTATTTTTTATATACATATGTTATTATGCCCTTAATTTATGCTCTGATCGGCCGGTTCTGTTCTTTCTCATTCGCAATAATAAAAAAAAAATTATTTCTTTATCCCATACCTGCACAATGCTGAGACTCACCTATTAAAAAAAAAAAAAAAAAAAAAGTGAAATCATCACTTTCCATGGAGCTCTTTAAACTACAACTGTATTTTAGCTTGAGATCGTAGCCTGATGGTATCACTTTTATAGAGGAAACAAGCGCTTTAAAAAAGACAGAAGCTGATTTCAAAGAGCACAAAAAGTCAGCTTCCCAGCAGTAGGCAAAAACCAAATAAGCAATGTACACTAATCTTAATTGGCACAATCTTAAGCAATATAGTACTGGATTTTATTTTGTCTGTTGTACGTATATATTAATTAAAAGAACAAGTCAGGGGGTATAAAACGCAATCGTTGTTGTTGTTGTTGTTGTGGATACTGTTGTTGCTGCAGTGAATATTGTTGTTGCGTCTGTGGATACTGTTGTTGTTGCTGTGGATACCGCTGATGTTGATGATATGGTTGTTGTGGTTGTTGCTGTTGATTTTGGTGATAGCTGTTATCATTTGAGAATATTGGTTGTTTAGGAGTGTGACTTGGCTTAGATTCGACCTTCTGTTTCTTGGATTGGTTTTTTTGTTTACGAATAGCTGCTTCTTCTTTTTTTAATCTTTTTAATTGAATAGGCTTAGGCTAAAAGTAACATTAAAGACAAACAAATTATACAATTGGTTTACGTTTTTCCCTTACCTTGATCTGGATAGCATTGTGTTCTGTCAATGTAGACTGTTCAGTCTCGGTTAATTGTTTAATGTATTCACTATGTGCTACTTTGTCTATGTAAAAAAAAAAAGACATCAATGAGAAACTCATGAAAAATATCAAATGATTCAATCTCATCTATACCAGGTAACTGATTGATTGTAATCCCTTTGTTTTGTAAATCTTCTAAAAACAATTCATCTTCTCGACCAATAAGACTTACGGCAATACCAGATGTACCTAAAAAAAAAAACAAACACACACTCTTTCAGCACATGACTTTTTCCGGTTTAGTAATTAGCCTTATTTACCATATCTTCCCGTACGTCCAATTCGATGTAAATAGGTCTCTATATCCCAAGGAATGTCCATATTAATAACTAAATTCACCCGATCAACATCAATTCCACGAGCAATCTAGAACAAATTTAATGCGGTTGCATTTAAGAATTTTTTTTTTCTGGGTTACCAAGTCACTGCAAACAAGAATACGTATTTTGAAATCTCTCATTTGTTCCATAGCAAGTAATCGTTCATCCTGTGACAATCCAGCATGAATGTTTCCAGACTTCCAACCCATTTCATTCAACCAGTTTGATAATTCTGCCGATCTATATAAGCTATTTACAAATATCATGCATTGATAATAAGGCACTTGGCTCAATATCTTTTCCACAGCTGCAAACTTCTTTTGGTATAAAACCAATGTGGAATCGTCTTTGTCCATATCTATCCTAATGTAGTATTGCTGTACCTCTATGCATTGCATTACATACATTAAATCCTCCTTGCTCTTTTTGTCAAGAAAAAGTGCTTACCATTTAAAGTTGGTACACCGTCTGTCAATCGTATCACGCGAGGCTCTTTCATAAACGATAATAAATCGCTCATCAATTCATCCGTGAATGTCGCAGAAAATGCCACGCACTGAAACAATTGACGGCTTTGCTTCAACTTTGAAAAAATATACTGTACTTGCGGTCGGAACGTACTAGACATCATTTTATCCGCTTCGTCCAACACAAACAATTTTACTTTGTCGGTATTTAGCTTCTTTGACTCCAACAGCGCCATCAACCGTCCTGGTGTCCCAACTACCACATGGCATCCCGATGCCAAGTTTTGACTATCTGCTTGCATAGATAATCCACCAATAAACGCATGACACTTTATAGATGGCATAAAATGTCCCAACCCACGAATTACGTCGCAAATCTGCACTGCAATCTCTCTTGTAGGCGCGACAATCACCACTTGCGGGCAATTCTTATTTACATCAATTGCCTCTAATGCGAGCACTCCAAATACCACAGTTTTGCCTGTCCCTGACTTGGCTTGGGCTATTATGTCTACCCCTAATCGTCCTACAGGGATCACTTTCAGTTGAATGGGTGAAGGTTGCTCGTATCCAGAACGTTCAAGTCCACGTAAAAGAAGTTCGTTTTGTAATAAGCTGCCAAATTCTGTTTGCTCATCGATGGCAACATCACTTGATCTTTTCATTACAACTGTAGTAAAAAATAAAAACAACCTCAGCCACTAATAAAAAATGCTGCTGTTGTTGGCAGTTACACATGTTAGAAAACTGGGTGACTATTTTCTTTTTTTTTTTTTTAATATTTTTTTTTTTTTTTTTTTTTTTCTTTACTTTTGACAGATCTATAACAAAATGGGAAGGTAAAGAATGGAGAAAAATTCGAATAGATGGATATTAATTGACTGACGATGGATTGATTGGTTTACTTGATTAGACTTCGACGTAAGAGAACTCACCACGGCATTCGTGACAATTATCGTAAACAACGTACAAGAGCTTATACAAGAGATCTTGATCAGATCCATGATGATTTAAAGCCTGAAAACATTGATAAAGTGAAAAACCAAGAAATTGATACTGATTTACCCGGTCTAGGTCAACATTACTGTGTTGAGTGTGCGTAAGTATGATGTTATTATTCATTCTACAGCAACAAAAGTTAAAGATATGTGTATTAGTCGTCACTTTATATCGGATAACCATTTACAAGAACATTTGAAGAGTAAATTACATAAAAGAAGACTCAAAAAACTCGAAGAAGAGCCTTATACACAAGAAGAGGTAAAAAAAAAAAAAAAAGTTTGCATATGAAAGAGGGGTTATTGAATTTGGATTTTTTTTTTTTTTTTTTTTTTTTGCTAGGCTGATCGTGCAGCAGGTTTAGGTGCACCAGATAATGGTAAAAAGGGTATTAGAATTACATCCAATCAAGATGTTGTCATGGAAGATTAATAATAAAAAGAAAAACTCGACCAAAAAACCACCAAGAACTATCTATTTTTGCTTTTATTGACAGCCACAAACAACAATGAATAGGGCTGTCATTCTTTTCTTATTTTTGCATCATGGTTTAAAACGAAATAAATGTATTATTGGATATTATAAAATGCACTTAAGGTCCTTCACGAGCAACTCACTTACTTTCTACGAATTTGGATATAGTTAGCTGAGCGACTTACCGAAACAAAAAGTTATGCAAATGAAGAATTGACCTTTTGACTGTGTAGGCCACCTGTAAGGTGTAGTAACGGTAAATGGTTATGATAGAAAACTATGTGGAGGTGAACATAAAGAAGAATAGTGGCTGAGTAAACCGGTAAATCTATACTAGATCTCATGAAAACAAATATCTAGTCATTTGTCTGAGGAGCTATAAACAGGTCTTTTTACGTACATTCGCATTCAATGAAGTATCCACTTCTTCTTCTATCTTCAATAACTAGGTTTTATGTGCAGGAGTATTAGGCCAGCATAGAGTTTGTCGATACCAAGTTGGATTGATTGACTGACTTTTACCGAAAGTTTGGTTTGGAATAAGACTCTTTTGAGCCCCTTAAAAATTTTGTTGGATGCAACGCCCACGCAAACTCTCGCACGTTATTCTCATTTTATCATCTAGGGCAAGTGCACGCACAATATAGCAAACAATGAAAACTCCTTTTCTCTCTTTCAATTTAACCTGTATTTTTTATTTCTCTCTTTTTCTTCCTTTCTCTCAATAACATAATGTCTGAGAAAAGTATACAGCAAAAGATTAAAAAGTTGTCGAAGTATATAACGACTAAAATGAAAGAAAAAACGCAGCATGTATTTAGCGAAGAGGAGGATGAAGAAGAGGAAGACGAAGAAAACGGAGAAGAAGTCAATGAACAAGATATGGAAGAAGAAAGAGTAATTACTAGAAGACATAGTAGCTACGTAAAGCGCTCTTCCATTGAAGATTCCATTTTTATAAATACAACACCTTTTAATATAAAAGAAGGTACATATATTATATGACATGAACTTGCTTAGTAATATATATCCTCTTGCATATACATAGATGTATACCATTACCATACAATTTCTTCTGCTACTAATACTACTTATAATACTACTACTACTACTAATAATAATAATAATTCAATGATAACAAAGACATCGACAACACCGTCGTCACCTACTACACCTGTCTCTTCCCTGTCACCACCTCCCAGGCAGCAATCTAAATTGCGAAGAGCAGCAAATAACCAAAGAAAGTCATTTAGTAACACTGGTACCACTACTACTTCTAGCCTACCTTGCCTCAGTCGTAGTAATACACTTGGGGATTATTCTAAAGAGGCTCCTAATAATACACCTCCTAGGCCCTTTGCTGTGTCTCCCTCTACTTCAACTTTGTCTGAACAGTTGTAATATCAACCACGTTTAACACACGTTGATTAATTAAACCCCCCCCCCTTTTTTTTTTCCCTTCATTAAAGTAATTTGTTTACAGGATTTGTCTACGAAACTTGTCCTTTCAAATTTCGACTTTGCATACTCCGAGTTTTCGGGTTTGACAGTAAAGTGGTGTGTCTAACTCATAAAGATCTATCTTTAGACTCCTTTTCTCTTGTTTTTTTTTTTTTTTTTTTATTGGTTGATTCTATTCACCTCATTCTTAGAACCATGAGCATTCACATTCTCGGTACGGGTGCTATTGGTTGCCACATTGGTGCTGCATTAAAACAACACAAGAATAAAGTCACCTTGTTACTTCGTTCACAATCTCATCTAGACGATTTCAAATCGCGTAATAACAGCATTACATATCAAGCACAAGGTCAAACTCATGTCATTCCTGGATTCGATGCTCATCTTATTGGCTCACACAATGATCAACCCATTAGCTCGCTTGTTGTAGCAACAAAGGCACATCACACAACAAGAGCCTTAAAAGCCATGATGCCTCGCTTGTCTTCTGACACTACGATATTGTTACTGCAAAATGGCATGGGTGTGGCTGAAGAAATTATGGAGAACCTGTGGCCACAACAAAAACAAATCTCACAACCTCGCATTTTTGTCGGTGTAAACCGTCATGCTGTTGAACGTGTGGCGCCGTACTCTATTTGCCATCATTCGGGGTACAATGATCCAGACGCTTTACGAGTTGGTCTATTTCCTGGCCCTATTGAACAGGAAACAAGCAGTAAACCAGCTATATTACTACAGAAACTTCTCAGTATACCAGAGCTCAATGCAGAGCAACTCTTGTGGAAAGATTTACGAGTGAAAATGTACAAAAAACTAGTGATAAATGCAGCCATCAACTCAGTCGCATCTGCTTTGATGACTAAAAATAGAGGCACTATTTACAATGGGAACAAAGCGGGAATTGCCATGATGCGAGCTGTATGTGAGGAATTTTACGAGGTGTTTAAAGACGGGTTACCAAAAGAAGAAACCGTCGATTCCCTGTTAGACATGGTATTGCAAATCAACGAAGAAGCAGCTGAAAATATATGTTCCACACTGCAGGATATTAGAGCAAAACGTCTTACGGAAATAGATTATATTAATGGCTATATATGCAAAAAGGGATATGAGCAGAACATAAATGTAAAAACAAATCAACTCCTTGTTCATTTAATGCATGCTAAAGAAGCCCTGTATGATTTTGAATGAAAGTGTCTTTTTGCTTAAAAATAAAGTTTTTGGTCCCATTACGTCATTCATCAAGGAAGATCACAAAAAAAAAAAAAAAAAAAAAGGGGGGGGTTATCTAAATGAGTAACATTGTTCAAGTAAAAAAAAAAAAAAAAAACGCCTTCTCCAGCAACGAAATGGACCTGCATCGTAGCAAGAGTTTTTGATTGGCTAAGAAAGTCAGTTGATATACATGCGTAAATTGGTTCTAACGTTTCTTTGAAGACGATCAGTCCTTAAAAACGATACAACACAATGCCTATAAGCTATTCATTCTCTTTCTAATCGTCAGAGTTCTTCTTTGACGCTATTGCTTTCTTATTCATAGTTCCATGTTCTTTTTTTTTTTTTTTTTACGGTATTATTTCAAGGAGTTAAAACGACGATTAAAGTTTAACCTCATTTCTTCATGAGCCAACCTTAAACAGTCTGCCCAATCCATCTTGCTAATTAAGGTTTTCTAGACATACACCTCTGCCAAAATGATGTTGCAAGAAAAGAGAGTTGCATCTTAGTGTTGTACAAATCAACTTTTACTGGAAGTTTATATAAGGGACAAGCACATATTTGGCAATATTATACAGGTGTTCTCACTAGTATAAAAGGCCGGTCTATTTTTTCATCCCGAATTTTCTTTTATTTTTTAAAAAAAAGTTTTGAAAGAAATAATGACAATGGTTATTGACACAGTAGTGGACGATATTGAATTGTTAGCTATATTAGGTATTTCACCCAAGATAGCAGTATTGGATTGGGACGATATGCCTGAACTTGACGATGACCTTGATGATGATAAAGAAAGCACAGCCACTCAAGATTGTAAACGCAAATACAATGATGAAGAAGAAAACATATTCAATCAATTTGATTTCATTGAAGTATCTACTGTGAATGAAGAAAAAGAGCCTGAATCAAAAAAGAGAAAATTGTCTTTTGTTGAAAATGAAGACTTTTTTATTGGCTTAAATGAATTTAAAATGAATCTTGTTGACGAAAGAGATATCCAACTTGCTTTAGAATTAACTTCTTTATAACCTTGAATCATCATTATGTAAAATATAATATATATATGTATATGTATACGCACATCCTCTTTTGAAAAAAAAAAAAAAATAAACAATAACCTATCATAATTTATGCATGAATTATAATATGAACAAATAAGGATAGAGTAAAACATCTTTAAACGAAAGAAACTTTTTGTGCGCTAACATCATTACAACAGAAAAAAATATATATATATATATATATAATACATTTTGGCAGTTTCTTCAACGGATTTTATTAAAAGCTCATTATGATGTAATTATTTTTATAAAGAGATATTTACATTTTAATAAAAAGGCATAGGTGAAGGTTGGAATTGAAAAGAAGGAGATGGCTGATGGTAAAAGTGTTCTTGCTGTCTTTTCCGCTGTATATCTCTTTCTTTCTTTTGCCTACGCCATTCTTTTCTCATTTCTCGGAATTCACTAGGCTGTCTCTTTGGGCCCTATAATTATGTCATTAATGATATCAAGACAAAAAATAAATATAGAGAATATATTTACATGTTTTTGCATAGAAACATGAGCGTTTAAATGGTTTAATGTGCCGTAAGACTTTGTACAATTGTGCCAATTACAATGATAGAGTCTTTCTATCTCATCGTATCTTCTACGGGGTCGTTTTTTTTGGTTTACACCTGGTATAGTGACAAAAGAATATCGTTTTTCTGTAGAACTTGAAAGTTGACTCGAGTTTGATGGTTGACGTGGTCTTTCTTTTTCATGAACTGCTGCTGGCTCTTGTGATTGAGTTGGAGGAATAATTGTCATTGGGTGGTAAGCATACATGGGATTTTGATTTATATTTACATTAGCAGCCGCCATAGCTGCAGCTGCTGCAGCAGCATTTGGATCGTTTATGAATTGAGAGATATCATTTGTATTATAAGGTTGTATCAAATCTATTTGGCTCGGTGGAGGAGGTACTGTTGCTGCTACTGCTGCTGCTGCTGCTTCATTTGTGGTCGAAGGTAATAATTGAGAGAGTGGAGGCAATTCTAATGGTTGAAATGGAATAGCCGAGTTCTGCTGTCTTCTATTTATTAGACTTTCTTTTCTTAGTTGTTGATGCTGTGGTCTGAAAGGTGCATGAGTTAATTGAAAGTAGTTGTCTTCTTGTCGATGCATCCGTTTAATGTGTATATATAAGAGAAAAGATACCGTTAAAGATACAATCTAATCTTTTTATAGCCTTTTTCCTTAAAGAATCGTCATATAGATGTCGTTTAATTTCTAAATCGAGTTAGTTTCAAATGTATTCTAAGGTAGCAGACTTTCCTTCCATATTACGCTTATTTTTTGTCATCATTATAAGATTACAGACCCTCTTTTTTACCAACAATTAAAATTTGTAGGTGGTACAGAAAGCGATCAATTGGGATCAGTTTCCACAAAAAAAGTAACTCTTGAGCGATCTTTTATATATTATTATTATTTAAAATTACATGATAAGCAGTTTGTAAATCAAGAATTGCAATCAGGTAAAATTGACTTCTTTTTTTGTATATTAAAAAGACGACATCTATGCTAATTATAGTTTAAACCCTATATAGTCTTCTTTTCGTTTTTCTCATAAAAAAAAAGACCCTTTTCAAGAAGTTATCCAATCACTATGCAAATATATGCTATATATCTTATTGCTACATTTGCTTTGTTCCTGAAAAAAAAAAAAAAAAATTAGCCCTGCTTATAACAATGGTAAAATAGTCGAGAGACATACTTTTGAATGTGATGTTGAGTTCAAATTTACAGGATTTAGTACGATTTAACAGACGCATGGAGATGAATACTACGTCAGAGGACTAATATACAAGTACAACGGGTTGAATCTTTTAATAATGATAAGTTCTACTAAAGGTAAACAAAGAGAGCATAAACGTGCGTTATCTCGATTTCCTGTCAAGAAATGCTCTTTACCCCGTAATCTTGTGCATTATATGTTATCTACTCACAAGTATACAATGTATCTATACAGGTAAGGCAGCCTATTTTAAACGAGAGGCTTTCGCTTGAAGGCGGGTGTCTTCCTTTTCCTCAAAGCCACAGTCTAGTATCCTTTTCTTTGTGCATGAAGAAGCTTATTTAGTTCTACTGCATTAGATTTTTATACAGATTCTGTTGTTCAAAACAATAAACCTTTAACATGTACATATTGCTTTTATCAGATTGTTTGTAAATGACAGATAGGAAGAATATCATGCTGTATCTTTATTTCTTCCACACGCTTTTTATTAATTAATTAAACAAAAAGTCTATTACGTAGCCATCCATATTGAAAGTATGTAAGGCTATACGCGACGATGTAATGTATATATGGCTGTTAATTTTGTTAAAAACTCTAAAAAAAAAATACTCTCCCTTCTTGATTAATATATCTATACACATTAGTACTTTCTATGGCTAACCAACTGCCGCCGACATTATTTGAAGTGTAATAAAATGTCTTTTTACATATAATAAAATGTTGACATTAGGGTAACACTAAATGCAATGCAATGAACTATGTGTGTGTGTGTGTGTGTGTGTGTGTGATCTCCGCTCAAAAGAGTTTAATACAGCTTTTTAACCTACTAAAATGAGACGAATACCAAGATAACATTTGTCCCAGCAGCAGAATTAGTGGCGCCAGAGCCCTTACTGAGGGAAATAGAACTGCAGTTTATACTTTTTGCTATAACAAGTTTTGTAAATTAACCAATTACGCTGAAGAATTGTCAATTAATTGATGAATGCAAGGAAACTCAGTCAGTGAAGCACTTGGTGCATCGTCAATGTATAAAGCTTAGACACCAAGACATAGTCGACCAAGAATCTACTCGAGAACAGCAGAAATTTAGAACAGAGAATCATAATAGAGCCGTAAACTGACAACAGTTATACTGATGTTTTAAATCTTTTGGTTTACTCTCAAAAACTGCTAACATTTCTGCGCAAGGTAAAATCTCATTAAAGAAGACTGGAAAATGTATGATTTGATGTGGATTTTGATCTACGGTAATTAAAAAGGAAATAGTGGTATTGAGGGAAGCGTTGAGGGCGGGAAGAAGCTCATGAATGGTCAAGAACGCTTTATTCTCCATTCTTAAATCTTGGCCATGGGCTCAGAGACTGGCGTGCATGTCCTGAAGGATACGATATCATTCGATGCTGTAAAGAATTGTTGGCTTATTCAACTATGGCATTTTTCAAAACTCAAGTTACATTTCATGACAAACTGTTTCATATGGCTTTGTTAACTCCTGCTCCTGGTATTTATGTCATGAATAAAGAGTTGGGACTTATTGATATGTTCAAAAAGAATTGGATTTTTTGTAGTACTCTAAATAGTGATTCAAAACTTTTATTTTATTGGGTATGAAGATTGGTGGAGGACATTTGTTGTGATGATTGGTTACTATTATTAGTAGCCAAGTTCAATGAAGAAGATGAGTTTCTGTTTTTAAGAGTCAATGATTGTGAGGCCATATAATCGGGTGTAGTAAGGTAAACAACACTAGGTCTATTGCTGCCACTATTGTAAGATTGGTTATCCATATACATCGAGTGATTGTCATCGTCCTCTTGGAGCATAGCATATTTGCTAAACTCTTCGTTGTCACCAAAGAATTTGACAATTTTGGCGTGTTCCTTTTTCGATTGATAGCGGTGCAAGAACCAAAGTGAAACCAAGACAAGAGCAATAAAAATAACAATAGCAGTACCAACAACACCCCACGTCCAAGGTTGAATTTTATGAAAGACATCGGGTCCATTTACACAGATACCTGCATTTGAACAAGAGCCAGATAAACATTCTCTATCTTGTTGACAGCTTAAACCGAGTTCTTTAGATGTAATGCAAAGGAAGCTGTTATCACAGTACGTGCCAGTTGTACAATTGTCTCTCACAGTCGTTTGTAAAAACTCCTCTCCTCCAGCAAGATAGGATGTAAATGTAGTACTAATAATGTTTTTTTTTTTTTTTTTTTTTTTTTTAGAAATATGTTTCTTTTACTATTTTTATATTTATTTACCTTTCCGAGCCACAGTTACCGCCAAGTGGTGCTTCTTTTACAAAACAGGTTGAATTTAAACAAATGCTTGTCGTACCTTGACATTCATCGTCTCTCAACTGTAATATATATATATATAAGTATCAAGATGAAAACAACAGTCATAAACAGTTACCAGCTCACAATGAGATCCGATAGGTACAGTGGGCGTACATGCCGAACCATTATCAGGACAATAGGTAGTATTTGTACAACGTGCAGGGAACTCTCTCACTTTTATGTCCCATCTATAAATAAGTTAGCATGCTACTCTATACAGTGCCGTTATTGCTATTTACCCAGAAATATAATCGCTATTCGAGCATCCTTTATATTTGCATGTGTGAGATGCTGAATCACAATATAAATAAACATCATCACAATCATCATCATATGCGCCACTTTTACTATATATTCGAATGAATACCAAGCAGACAAGTCGATTTTAAATGCAACTTACGTATACTTTAATACTGGATCACACATGTCGCCATAATTCAATGCATATGTACAACTTGTTGCTATTATGAATAAAACTAAAATGCTAATATGATACATCTCAAACAAACGGTGAAAAAAGAAGAAACAAAAAAATCTATAAAAATTTTTTTTTTTTTTTTTTTTTATCTTCAACAAAAGCGGCAAACAAAATGAGCAAGCTATTTTTATATATACAGTACTCACAACTTCATATTAGATATGATTGACGTTTTCGAAATCAAATTATTTTTGGTCCTCCTCAAACATGGAACGAGTTCTTTTGTTAGAATTAGAAGGCGACAAGTACACCTGAACTGGCAGAACATTAGGAGGTGGAGAATGAGGGGGAACTAATCGTACTACTGTTATTTGTCCAGGTTGGCGAGGGTGATCTTGTTGTCCAGGTGGGTCATGTGATATTTATAAATGAACATAAACTTCAGAGATGAACGAAATAATTCCAACTCAAGCATACAGGCAGAAATAATAATAGGTTGTAACTTTTGACATATATAAACGTCTTCATACTCAAGCAATTGAGCCAGATATCCATGCCTTCTAATAAACTCATAGTACAGAATGGTGTTGCCTGTTGAGTCAGTCATTGACTTAGCCTGGCTAAGAATGCAGCTGTTAATACTAATGCTTTTGCTTTGCTGATGACTCGCTAAGTTATCTTGTGCTGTTGCTTTCATTGTATCAATAAATGACATGAAATCTACTCAAACCTAAAGGACAACAAAGCATCAAATATCCCATTGATGATAAGGCCGATATCAGAAAGAATAGGTCCCAGCTGATTCATTTGGTAACACCGCTGGACAATGTTGTTTTAGCGGCTTTCGTTCAGGATACGTTTATTAGTCAGATCTATGGGCAGCATTCATCATGTTTATGCAACCTGACATAAGCATTTTATATGAATCCTTTTTGTCCGAAAACAACTTTGCTTTAGAGAGAAATAAAGTGCGGATGCAGCAAGTAGCATAGTTAATTGGTGACAGTACCACCGGTAGCATTAACTTCATCAGTATTATCGTTAGTATTTTCAGCGATATTGTCAATCTCAACAGCAGCAGCATTAGTGTGGATAGCGTCACCAAAATTGCCATTAACACCAATGCTACTATTAGCAAGTTCGCTACTAGCAGACACAGCGCGATATGCAAAAGCAGTGGTGGTAACGATGGTCGATGTCTCAAAAGTTGCTCGCGACTGATTTAACATCATGGAAAAGATACTTCTACATAAGCATTTGCATTTACCAGAGTTTTAGCGTACTTGAAAATGAGCACAGCCTTGAAACATAATATTCGGTAAGCGGAAAATAGGCTTGTTGCTCTTCTCTCTTGCAACTAGCCACCATTGAAATGTTAGGGTTTTTACACGTGTGCGCCCATCTGATGCCACTGTCTTTGTAGTACCATTTGATACTATTTTTAAAGAAAGGAGCAAGGAGAAGAGAGAAAGACATGTTTCAATGTACTAATTAAAATATAGTAGCCAATTGTTCCTAATCGAAATCTAACTCAAGCAAGTGCATGAATCATTACTGCTAAAATATGCAAGGTAGTACAAAAGATCGACGCAGACTGTACAACTGCCTTTTAAGCAACATACTCCTATATACAGTGCTTACGGTCCCAAATGGCGGATTCGAAAAATCAATCGGCGGATTCTGAAAATCCAATGAGCGTAAAATAAAAATCAATGAGCGTATAAAAAATTATCCAATCAGCGGCTCCCAAAATCTCAATGAGCGTATATAAAATTTCCAAATAGCGTATTTTCCATATTCAAATAGCAGACTCGTTCATCCCAAAAAGCGTTTCTTCCATTTTAAATACGTTCACATGAGCAACACACACAGATTTTTTATTGAAGACGGCCAAGGCGGTTTAACTACAGAAGATGGCGAAGAGGCTATGGACTATATTGTTGAAGAAGGAGAAGAATTCAACCTTCGAAATTTAACAAATCTAACTGATTACAAGGAATGTCAACCTGTTCCCATTGAGCTGGATGTCGAAGACGAAAATTTAGAAA